>JAQFYC010002689.1:0-24183 GCA_034694165.1 Tomocerus mixtus | reverse complement strand
TAATGGATAGGAATCACACAACCAAACACATTAATACCGTATCCTACCTACTATTCTATTTACTATTAGCTAATTACGTAACACTACATCAAAATAAATATACACATTTACATTAGTAGACACACACGAAAACAGACAAAGCTACAGCTAGTATTTCAATTTCAGGAAAAATAGCAATAAGTAATGTTCATAAAAAGTAAATGGTATTCCTTTGCAATTATAGCAATCATACATTTACGCATACTACACAATGCATTACACATTACATATTAACCAAAATTACATTTTATTTTAGCATTTTAGCATTTGTACTAGGTAATTTAAGTAAAGGTGTATATTAAAGTATATATTAAGTAAATATAAGTATATTAAATATATGCATAGATATAAGTTAATACTGTGTTTGTATCTGGTAAACGTTAATCCCTCCATTTTCGTAAGACACCACAACCCACTGGTTGAATAGGACGGACTAATTTTATTGTGAGTTACAGTTAGTTTTAACTACATGCTATTAAACTACCGTTGTCTTATTAAGGCAACACTACGTTGAATATTTTTGTAGCTGGACGGAATCATGAAAGTCATGGTTTAGAGTTTAGATATCTCACGCTTCACACTACTTACGTAATCCATAGGTATTCCAACTCTAAGGATCAGTAAAAGTGTAGTTAACTTGCATAGTATGTGCAAAGGAGCAAGCGTTACCGTTTTACTGGTAGCCTAACCTAACCAACTGTTCAGGTTAGACCCTAAATGCACACTTTGCCTACTACTGTCTTCAAATGGAGAACTAAGTATAGGCAGAGCTTTGTTAATTTAGAGAAATCATAAGTAGGTACACTACAAGGTACAGGTACGGGGAATATTAATTAATACTCTTTAGTCTGTAAGTACTGATATGTAGCAACTTAATAACAGTGTGAAGTTTGAATCTCAATCTATGGAAATATTGGAAATCGACAGTCTGCTGCTACATACTAATAATTCTCATTTTATCGAATACTGACGTGTGGGGGAGTATATTTGTTTGTATAGGACGGTTTGGATTTTACAAGGCATTTTCCATTCCACGCGAATTTCATAGGTAACACAATCTTGGCTATTCTGTATCCATACTTTCACTGTGTCCAAAATGGTGCTTGTGCTGTCATGTCTGTATCGCATCTGAATCTCATGTTGCATAACATAATTAATATACTTTTCATACTTAAAAAAACTGCAATAAGTTACATTATACATTAGCGATGCAATCTTAGTATGAATTACATACGCTTAGGTAACTACATAAAGGGAAATAAGAAATATCGCTAGTTATGTATCTCTATAAGTACTATATAATAATCACTAACTGACTGGAGATTGAATCTGCTCTATGTTCTATACAATAATGTTACACGAGTAAGTTAGTTTTAAGGCAAGTTTTCTGTGCAGTTTTCTTTCTCCCTTGAATACTTATCGTTACCTTACATCATACATGCATTTATATATTGTTTGTGCATGTAATTAATTATATGTATTACGTAGTCAGTAGTATTATAGCTATTTAGTATATATGTTTGTCCAACCTTATCTTACAGTATTTTCATTGCACATGAATAGTTGAATACCTTAATTGTAAACACACACGCGTTTATCACTACTACTAGAATTTTTTCGATTTGAAGCTGCTATTTTAAACCATAAATGATTTACAGTGTATAAAAGTGTGTCTGTAATACCTATTCACTATGTATCTGTATATTCATACCAATTTTCTGGTGCTATAATTCAGAAATTGAAGAAAACAAATAGGGTTTGAAGCAAAAATATGTATTTCAAACAGGTATGTATAGTTATTGTTTGTTGGAAAACAGATAAGCACTGGAATTGGTTAGTTTTTTTAACATTACATAACCATGTTATAACTAAGCTAGCATGTATAGTATAGGTAATATATGTACTTAAACAAATGTTTAATACTGTGTATTTAACTTAAACATCTCATTTTACCGTTTAATATCTCTGCAAGTTTAGGTATTAGTATTGACTTATGTAACGTACTAACTATGTATTTACATATTTAATATGTAGAATTCAATACAACAATAATTATTTTAAGTGTTTTTCAAAAAATTATAAGTACTTCCTTTCATTCTTATGCACTACATATAATACTGTCGCGTCCCCGTCCCATTGCTATATTATAACGCGCCCTATCACTATAAATCTCACTATCTCACTGCACTGTAGTTACAGCTATATACCTAAGTGTTTTCTCTATATTATTAAGATTTTGTAACTTTGTATGTTGTAAGGTAACGAAGGCAGTTTGTGAACTTGCTTGTAATCGGACTATCGGATGTACTGTACATAGATAAGTATAAGCACATTGATGCATTTCTTGGAATCTATGATTGTGTTATTTAGTTCTCTATATGAATTCTACAATCCTCAGCAGCAAATGATTTACATGTTAATTCCACCAAGTTCCTTCAATTTGAGCTGTTTCTTGATCTCAAGAGCTAACTTGACGCCCAGTTCTGGTCTTCGATCTCTCCCTTGTACCATCAATTTTACCTGGCTTGATTGAACGACCAAAGCATGCTGCTCGGTCATCTGCTTCTTTGTATCTTCGATGTCCTCTAAGGAAATTCCTTTTGCAGCATCATCGATCATGATAGTTCGGTATCCCAGCTCAACAGCATTTAGACCTGTCCAGCCGACGCAAACATCGTAAGCAATTCCGCAAACGTAAACGTCCGTAACCCCTTTTTTCCTTAGCTCATCATCCAAACTTGTCTTGGACAATTTGTGATTGTCGAAGAAGGCCGAGTAAGAATCAACAGCAGGATTTGTTCCTTTGTATATGAAAGGACTTCCTTCCAAAATTTTGAGATTTTCTTGAAGTTTAGCTCCCCAAGAATTCTGGACACAATGCCTTGGCCAAAGTTTCTGCTCCATGACTGGCGGTCCTTCAAAAATTACAGTATCGTACACAGTGGCGTCTTTAGGATCTCTGATTTTACTGGTCTCATGCAGTTTTCTATTGGCCACATTGTCGATAAAGGAAACGTGATCTTCTGGATGCCAATCAAGAGAGTAGAAGACGCAGTCGAACTCCACTGAATCTAATAATCCATTTATAGGCTCGATGACATCCTCACCATTATGACCAGCCGGGCAGTTAACTATGGACAAAGATCCACTGATGAAATCATTCTGAACATCTACGACCACAAGGGCGCTGACGGGGCGAACAATCGTTTTAATCCATTTTTGCCAACATAGCTCAAATTCCTTCTCGTCAATTAGGCCATCCTGGTTAACATCGAAAGTATCAAACAATAATTGTATTCTTTTTGCCTCGATTTGATACGGCTTGTCCTCATCGTTGCGAAACAAAGCTCTGCAAAGTACTGCAAACTCTGAAGTGTTCAAGCACCCATCCCCGTCACGATCAAACGATCTAAAGCAGGTCTCCATCGATTGAAAGGATTCCGGAAGCTGAGTCGAGTTCAAATAGGCCGAGTCGAAGCATTCACTTTTTTCTAATAATGCCATTGTACAACCTGCAATCAACATAATATATAGGCACATAAATTAGCTCGTTATTTAGATAAACGCATCCAATTTTGACTGAACAAGAAACAAAAATGTTGGTCTCAAAAAATACAAAATGCATGCGTACAGGTAACATGATATGCATTGTTTCAGGAAGATAAGGTGCTTAATCGCAATAACTTTTTGCATGCTATATATCATCACAATAAGTGTATTTAGCTAACTACGATCTCTGATTTTGTTCATTAAAGTGGCAAGTGATACTAAGTAAAAATACCTGATTTGCCAGTGCGAGTGAGTTAAACAAAATTGCAGAACTTAAGAATTTAGTAGAAGAAAATGCAGTAAATTCTGAGTCTGAAATGTAAAACGAAAAGGTTGAATTAAAAACTAGTTTTAAAGGAAGTGGAGCAATTACCTTCATTTTCCAATATCAACACATTGCATTGCTGACATCGGGTTTCCTGAGGTATGATTTATTTATATCTACATGCTTATTTCTCTAATTTCCGCAAGAAGTTCCCTTCTGCTCTTGTGATCGCAATTTAGCTATAATAAATAGGTAAATACACATTCAAATAGTTATTTTTATAGAAACAACATTGTTGCACATAAATTGCGGCAATCTTTAGCCGCCCCGTCTGGAAACAAATTCATCTATTGCACTGATCTTATCTACCTTACAGAAGAAAAATGCCTTGTATTAATCTTTACGCAATCAGCTTGTAAGGCATTTAGTTCCTTTATTACTGTAATGTAAATTGATAATATCTGTAAGTACGAAAAAAAAATTCTTACTTATTTCTCCTTTCTTCGTATGAATATCCTTTAGTGAAAGTAATAGAACGGTGAAAGTATTTGGTTTGTATGTTTAGGAGTTGCCTAGTGTCTACATGAAAATGAAATCAGATTGTGCGAAGTGAACACTACCGCTAGTAACACTGCAGTGAAGTTGTTAAATAAGGAATCCTTCTTAATTGTAATCTACAGAGAACTAAAGAAATGACATAATGCAGAATATTGGACCGGATAGGGCGTAGTCAAGTCGAAAATACCCTTGCCCTTTCGATAAGTTTTGGTCTCTACTGTGTAATTCTATGCAAACTTTACTTACAGCAGTTACAGAGTTACAGCTTGTATCCACTATACTAACAAATGGAATCAAAAGAGTTAATCTCTCAGATACTGTGACAGCGAACTATCGATTTGGAAAGTTCCGACCAGTTCCAAGTACTTAGTACTTTCCTTCCTATACAGTTTTATACGTATTGGAAATTAAGGCATAATCACAATCACAGTAACACACAGTTCTATACTGCCGTGTGAACATTAGTAAAGGCCGAGCCTTTAATAACGCACAGGACAAAAATTCTTACTCAGGAAATGATATGCTTTGATCTTTTGTCCAAAATACAATTCTTCGTTTGCAGAATAATAATTTGTAGAAAAAGTCTTTGAAAAAAAGTATGTTAAACGGAAAAATGCTAAAAATGGGAGAGATAAACTTAGAATTTACCTTTTGATGTCGTGATTTGTCGTATGGTGAAGGTTGTATGAAAGTGCACCGTGATTATTAGCAGGGCATGACTATTTGACATTTAGCTTGGATATAATCATAGCTGGATACTGGATAATATAAAGTAAATAAACATATTCTCCAGCAGTCCAGGACTAGACCAGAACACCATAGGAGTACCTTGTGCGCGGTAAAATAGTAATATTTGTTCTAGTAATATAATATAATGTATATGTTAGCAAAAAAGCCGAGCCACAACGAAATTGGCGTTGTCTTGCCTTACATAGCTCGGAATAGATACTGATATAATTTTATGTACATTTATACGGACATGCTTATGTGGACAGACAAGTACAAGGCCAAACTTCAAGGTTTAAGATTCGTTTTGACTTATCGTAGGCTGTTTCCAGTATAAGTATCTATAAGCATAGCATATTCTACAAAATAGTTGGCAAAAGCTAGTGGCAGCAGCGGAAACGGGTCTATTTGCTATAATTATATACTACGTATCTATATCTACCTACTACTACAACACACAGTCTTATAACCGTACCTATCCAAAGAGAGACGGAAAGCTCCCGCTGGGAAAAAGCATGCAAAATATATATCGTATAGCAAATAAGGGTAACACTTTCCTGGAGTAATTTGGCATGCCTGGATTGGTTAGCTGGAAATACAAGTTTTGTCTATATACAAAATAATGACGCCGGACTGGAATAGATTGAACTGGATGTGCTGGGCACGAGTTAGTTTGTGAACCCCAGGCGTAGTAATGTGCCTAATGCCAGCTAGCTGTCATTTTTTTGTTATAAACTTAGCTTTGTCAATAAAGAGGAAATGACTACAAAAATAAGGCAGAAGGTTTTGTAAACAGATATAATAAGCAATCATAACAATATGAGCAGCAGACATAAAGGATACTTAAGAGCATAATAATGCTAATAATAACACAGGATGACAGACTGCCTAGCATATGTACTTTGGATTTACAAAAGCACACTTTAATAATTTCCTGAAAAAAATCTTTCACAATGGTAGCATAATATGTCCCAAAAGAAATATGCATTATAAAGCAAAGGTTCATTATGATGATGATCTTATGAGTATGAAAATTACCTACATATACTTACCTACAAGATGTAATTATTATGTCCACTTATATATATTTATGCTATATACAAAGGTAGTTCGACTATAGATGATCCGGAATTACAATTAATTTTGTAAAATTGGCAATTATGCACTTGCTAATAGTAATAGTACTTATTACTACTGTATAATAAGGATAGCAATTAATGCAATTGTATTGCATACCATTGTCGTAGATCGCATTGCTTTTAAAACTACATAATAGGTAAAGTATTCTAAAAATGTTGTCTACTCAATTCAGTCTAGACCAAGGCTTAAGAAATATCTACACGCTGTTGTTACACATATACGCACTACATTAAACCAAAAAGTAAAAGTTTGTCTGCTATACTAGTATGTATGTATACTAACACTACTAACTCAATCAATGCTACAAAATTACAATATACAAGACTAATTTAATGTACTATATATAATATTTATTTCGAACTTTGTAAATAGGCGTTTCCGCAAAAAACTGGTAAAGATTTCGTTCTGTAACATTACCAAACTTTATATTAATAAGTATATACTATATGTTCAAAAGCAAAAGGTGGTCCTATTTTTTTATTTTCCCCAAAAACTGGTAAAATAGTAGTTGGAATTTAAAATACGTGCATTTTCATTTGAAAAATTGATGCAACTTTGTGAAAATATCAAAGATGTAAAGATGGTTGAGGAAACTTACCAATTTTCATTGTCTTATGATTTGGAATCTGGAAAAATCAAGAAAGTTGAAGAAAACTGATATTTTGTTACTTCTTTCTGTAGGCCTAATCTTTAAAACACTAAGCCAATTTGCAGCTAAATTAGCTAATTTACTCGCAGAAAGATTCTCTACAAATGGGGTATTCCAGATTTTGTCCATTATTTCTGGAAGTCTGCTAACCAAAGGGAGCAGCCAATGTGTACTTTCTCCATATTATGAGACCACCGTTTACTTTTGAGCCTCACATATCGTGTCTCAATTTGCATTATGTACATATACCAAGATGTAAGGGTGCGTTCATTTTGCTTTCTCCTTGTCACTACGTTCGTTCGGCGCTATTTTCCAATACATCTTTCCAATTCACTTCTTTAGCATGCAAAAGAATGTTAAAAAGTGCAAACTACTTTCCCCAAATATTTGTTCAAATTAGCGGTAACTGGAGGGCTACAGGCAGGACCGGGCCACAAATTATTCCCCGTGAGATACTAGTAGGAAACTGAGAAGAATAAGGATGACCCTTGACTAGCGTTTCAAAATCTGGAACTCAATTTGGAAAATACGAGCAACAAGAAAGAAACACTTTGCAATAGAGTGCAAAATGCAAACCGCAGCGTCATAAATTGATTAACTGGCTAAACAAGGTAATTTTTAATCTTTCCAAATGCATATTAATTAAACGTAATTATTTAGCATACTAAAGAACTCAGCTTCAAATTCAAAGTGACATGTTTAATGTTACAGGTTGGTGGTTGGGTATTCTTGAGTACTTTATTTTAAGACGAAGGACATACAACATAAGGACAAAAATATGTTCGTTCTGGCGATCAGCGATGTCCAGAAATCATATTATCCATTTTTTAACTCCTTGAGGAAGGCCGTAAAGAGGGCTAATTGTGTGACACTATGCCGATTTGAATCAACGAATGCCCGGAAACCCATTCGTAAACATGTTTCTATGTTTTTTGACAGTTTACGTATTCACGTAAAAGGTGGACCTGGAGGCTTTGGATTTCCTCAGAAAGGTGGAATAGGCGGAAAAGGAGGCGATGTGGTGGTGGTTGGCATTAAGGAATTAACACTTAAAGACTTGACTAAACAATTTCCCTCCCGAAGATTTACTGCAGGGCCAGGCTCAGATGCACGATTGTTTTGTCCTTTTGGAGCAGGTATGTTAAAATTGCCCAGAATGTATATATACCGCCAACCGCACTTATGACTTATACTCTATTAAAAATTATAATTGCTACATTATAACCTTAAACAGAGGGGAAAACTTTGCAAATTCCTGTGCCTCTTGGAATTTCTGTTATATCTGAAGATGGACATAAAATCGGGGAAATTAACGAGCCAAACCATCGTGTGGTCGTTGCTAGAGGGGGAGATGGAGGCAGCGAAATCAACGGATACTCAGCACAGAAGGGTCAAGCACATATAGTTACATTAGATCTAAAGCTTATTGCTGATGTTGGGTTTGTTGGATTCCCTAATGCTGGAAAATCAACTTTACTTAAAGCGATATCCAGAGCAAGACCTAAAATCGCTTCGTATCCATTCACTACCATTCGACCCAATGTTGGAGTAATCGAATACCCGGACTCCAGAAAAATATCACTGGCTGACTTGCCCGGGCTTATTGAAGGAGCGCATGCCAATCTTGGAATGGGTCATAAATTTTTGAAGCATGTTGAGAGAACCTTAGTGCTTCTTTTTGTTGTAGACCTTCATGGATTTCAACTCGGCCCTACATATCCCCATAGAACAGCTCTGGAAACAATTGCTCTTCTGAATAGAGAGCTTGAGTTGTATCAATCCGACTTGACTGAAAAGCCTGTTATTCTTGCGTTGAACAAAACAGATTTGCCTAACTCTTATCCTATAGTCGACGAAATACGAGATCTATTGAACGACCAAAATAGATATGAAAAGTTTATAAGATCATTACCTATTGAATTTCAGCCTGAATCTATTATAAAATTTGATCGTATCGTACCAATTTCGGCATCACAAGACAGAAATTCAGTTGACGTACTTAAAAATGTTATTAGAAAGATTTTGGATGTAAATGCTATAGAAAGTGATCAAGATCAAGTTTAATAAATTAACCTGCAACCATTGTTATAAACGACGTATATTATTCAATGGTGCGTCTGCAGATATTCAAAAAATTTTCAAACGTAATAATCCAGTACAGCAAGTACATATTACTTCTTCATGAATCTGCATATACAATTAATTGTGCAATTTTTTGAATTTCAATTGTTTCACGTAGAAATTCATAATATAAATGACTTTATGTAATGTACAAGCTAACAAGTTTCATAAAAAGTTAAATTAGAAACTGTAAAAAAATTATATGGTACATTGCAATATTGCAAAGTACATAATACACATTATAGGATAATAGGAAGGTACGGGTACATGTAGTCTGCCTGTATTGTCCCCCGTCGTGCATATTGTAAATTATGTAGACTAATTGTTACAAAAGAAAGGATTGAAAAGCAATTTAAATTGAACTACCATACACCATACCCCATTTGTCACACTCATACTCTACTTACGTTGGCCATGGTAATCATATATGTAGGACTCATCGAATTGCTAAAGAAATTTCCAAAGTGTCCGTGTGCATTGCATGTTCTCAGTACTTTACTACCCTTTAAACCTCTTCGAAGTGCCCCACAATGCTTAACTAAATATGCAAGAATAGAACTGCATCTACCTAATTAATTATTAATGATAGTGTAATCACGCTGCTTTTGTAAAGTTTCTAATTACACTGTACTAATTGAATAAGTTAATTGTATTATTCCTATTTGTCTACTATGATGGAATTATTAGTCACCTACATACATATTATATGATTACATGGACGTGACACGTGACACGTCCTTTACTTTGTTTACACTTTCCTAATGAATTCGCTAGCTTAGGATAAGCATTACTCATATTCATTTGACTTACATAATGCCTAACTTGGGCTTGCTCCATTAACTCATTAATTAGGGGACTTCAAGGCTACCGTGCAATGCAATGTAATGGAGAGTAGAAGTGGAGGACTTAGGGCTATACTCACACTAGTTGCTAAATATAGAAATTAGAATAACATCGTTAACATAGACTAAACTAATAAGCTAATGTCATTAGTGTGTCAGCAGGGCGAGCAAAGTCACCTATAAAAGGCAAAACAATTTCAAAAGTAAATCATATCTCACTTTCATCTCCAGTAAAGCAGTTCAATTTCTCACATTCTCACTTTAACTCCCGTATTTCCAAAATGAATACCCTCATCAAAGTTATTGCCTTCTTGGCTTTTGCTACGGTCTGCCTTGCTGAAGAATTAGTGGACTGTGACTCGAAGTATACCAAGGTTACTGACGACAAGGATCATGCTGCCATATTCGAAGAGTGTGCCAAGGAACTTAAGCTTCCCAAGCTCAAAGAATCCGAGGCCCCAAAACCTCTGACCGATGTTGAATATAAAGGCACCAACTACGACGACAAGGTATAATTTGTCTGCTTTTATTTTCCATTAATTCTAATCTTTATTAACTACAATCAATGATCTCAGAACTAATGCACACCCTAATTTTTTTCAGTGCGTTGCTAAATGCTTCATGGGGAAAATGGGATTGGTAAGTTTAGTTTGTTGATTATTTAATTCGGTTTAAAATTATAGTGAAGTTTTAATGGAAGAAATTATACTATACGTACTATCGGTAATCGGTGCCCAAAAGGCAAGTATGAAGTATTGATGCGATATTGATGCTAATTATACTGGTATAGCTTGGAGAAGGAAAAGCAAAGTTCAACAGAGAAAAGGTCATTGCTAACGGTGAAAAGAGGGTCAAGGAAGGCGAAGAAGACTTTAAGAAGACTATTACTGAGTTCACAACTAAGTGCCTTGATGAAGCTGGTATGTAGCAATTTCTTATACACAACTAATACTAATTTTGGATAAGTATATTATGTAAATGTAATAGGAAGTCAATAGTTGAAAACTTACTGTTTCTATTATAAAAACACTTTTCAGAAAAATTCAACAAGGAAACTGATACCGAGTGCACTGCTCCAGCTTATTTCGCTTACTGTATCGACATGGCCCAAAGCAAAATTTGCAAGCCAGTCAATCCACCAACGGCTTAAGCTACAACTACAACTGCAAATACCTATAAAAATTAACCCGCTTTATTCTGTCCGGGTCCTAAAGTAAATCTTAAGTTATTTGTGGGACCGCACTATATTTAATTTAACGTTTTCTCCGAGTTTAATGAATCATTACTTTAGTACCAATCTCAACTAAATTGTTCTCTCTAATTCTTTTTTGTTCTCAAATCTCTAACATGTATCTTTCTATCTACCTAAGATAACACTCTACTTCTACTTGTCACAAAACTGCTCATTAACCCTGTTACTTAAAAAATGGGGCACTTTAATTCTATCTATTTACAATCCACTTTTACACCGTTTCATCATTCTTGTGCATGCCCATCTATCTACACCATCTACTAATCGTAAATCGCAAGTATTATTATTTTTCAATTCTGCTATCACTGCAAGATCAATTTAATTTGTCTTACTTTAAAAAATATATCCCCTCGTTATATCCTATCACCAATAATATAATATACCTTCATTACCAATGATCAATTTGTTTGCCGTGTATATAGTACATTGAGGTCTGAATAAACGAAACCATAAAATTATATTTTTCTTGTTCTTGTTCACTTTGATCTGTATAAGATACATTGCATTACATTCTTCACAAACAGATGAGTATAAACCTCACACTACCTTTGACTAAATTTATACCACTACCTTTTACATACTTATTGTCCCCTTTTATAGTAAAGATCGAACTCAGCAGCAGTTGCTTGCCAAGTTCGATGAACACCAGTGGCACAGGCACATGTCACTAAGTAATGGTAAGTATGATACCACACACTACACTACAACGTGGAAAATCAGCGTTTGTTACAGTTACAGCAATGCAAAAGACATAATTTAATTTACTATTACGATAGCAAACTTTAATGCACGCAAGAATGCATAATTTACAAAACCGACAAAAATCTAAAATTATTGAGAATCACTGGAACTGGAGCTCGATGAGTCAGTGCTCATTACCTCGACATCTTCATGATTTCTTGTCGATGGATCAATTCCCATAGCTGGGGAGGAAGAACGCGGAGGTGGATGAAATATTCCGGTATTTGACGATGAGTGATCAGGAGTTTGCCCGGAAGAATGATGCGAATGGGGATGCCAAGGTGGAAAAGGATTTCCCAAATTGTTAGCATTACTGTTCATATTTTCTCTAGGCATAGAAATAGAATCCAATAGCTGGTGAATAGGCGAATCACTCAAACGAGCCAAAAGCCCCATACGCATTTCAAAATCAGTCGGGTATGGTTTTCTCTGATCTCCAGGCTGCCAATTTGCAGGAGCTGCAACAGCATTTGTAGATGAAATACGGTGAGCAAACCTAATTAAGTCTTCTGATCCTACGGAGTGCATTTGGGCTTTGGTAATCTGATCTAGTTTTTGTCTTGCTTGATAAAGTGCCGTGGACAGCAATGTTTCAGCCTCTTTCAGGTGTTTCTGCAGCATTTGAATATCTTGATCGTGCCGTGACACCTCTGCTTGAAGTTCTATCATCTTTTGATCAATTTCCGCCTGATGTTGGGCTAACTGTAAAATAATACAACAATTATTAGCTTAGATTGACTATTGTTGATACAACACCTCTACGATTTTTGTGCGATACTAAAATGGTTGTAATATACAGATCCATTCAATTTTACTATTGATTGTTATACTATACATTACAACAAATACGTTAACTTAAAATGCAACGCTACTTTACTGTCACTTAAAGCAATTACCTGAAGCGTTTCTTTCAGGTCATCGTTTTTAGTCATTACTAACTGAATTAGTTGTGTTTGCTCAGCGTAAGATAATTTTTCATGCTTCGGAGCTATGGTGGTTTCCAACAATTCCCTATGGAAGGCGCAAAGTATATCAGTGAGCAATTTACATTTACAGACAGATATCAAAACAATAAAATAAACTGTCACTGGCAAGAAATACGCTAGCTACTACACCAATCAATAGAAATGCAGTTAGATAAACTTCGTAAAATGATTATCTTAGTTTTTCGTTATGCTTACTTAGATATTGTTTCCACATCGTCGATAAGAGCAAGCAGCTTCTCCTTTGTACTTATTTCTCGAGCCGCCATAGTATGTAGGAGTAGGTGTTTGATTTGAATTCGAAGTTTTTAAAATCTTTCCTAAAATAAAATAGAACAATAAACATCAAAAGGGTTATCAGTTATAGCTTTATTATAATCAACCAAAATGTAATGTTACGCTTGCAATCACACTAACACATATTGAGATTATAAATACATAAAGTTAGCATATTAAACAATCGCAGCCAACAGCTGATCGTATATTAACCTCCTCAGCAATCAGCAATGAATGACTCTAATGTTAAATTAATACAAAACTTGACTTAAATTAAAAATTTCTAACAAGTATTTTTAAATCTTACTAAAAGCTAATAACACTTACAACTTAAAAACTTGATGTTCTTGCAGTGGTTCGGTTGCAGTCCCCTTGTTTTCCTTCTGTTAGGTTGTTAAACAGTCATCAATCAGTGTCGGCAGTACGCAGTTGGTTCTATCTGTCATCTGTGAGTGTCTCTTTTTAATTTTTTGGCTTAACTATTGTACGTTTTGCTCAAAGACTTTCTCGAATGAAAGTTGTCATACAGCATCCGGTTTTTGAAAGTTAGGCGGGCAAATATCCTTTAGTACATAGTAATACATACATAACAGCAGTACATGGTTAGGTATACCCTTATCGTGTGTACGTGTAGACGCATCGACATTAGAAATGAGCTTATACCTAGCTCTCTGCATAAATATTTAACACTATAATATGTATACTTATGGCCAAGCAATAATAATATAGCGCTGCCACCACCATACCACCTGAATCCGCATCCGATCTTATCCACTGTATAATATATATACGTACAAACGCATACATAGTGCATAGGATTGGATAGGAGATCATAAGAGAACAGTTTTTAAGAGCTAGCTATCATATAATTTGAATACAGCAAGAACATTAATTGTAAGTTATTAAGTTATTATCGCTAACTTTAAGTTTGAATTTTGAATACCACAAATTAATTTGCAATTTGTAGAATTTGCACTTTATGTAATATCAACAAGAACTATTATATCGTGCTAACCTTAAGTATTACTAATAGACAGAATCTTCAAGCTAAGCGAAGTGTGGTATAATTTCCATTAAAGTTCAAGTCTGTGGTAATAGCCTATTTTATGTGGTAGCAAAATGAAAATATTAGATTTACAGCAAAAGTCGGCATCTGCTACGTAACTTGGATCTACTTATAGCAAAACAACAGGTACTTTTGTCGTTTTGTTTTTTTAATGTTATGTTTGGAATGAATATAATATATTCAATTATGCATATTCTTAAAATAGCTGTGAGGATGGTCTTTTCTGCTATTATTTAAAAATTGAAAGCGAATTATTGTTTTAGAGGATTTAAAGAGACGTGTCAATGAAGGCATTTCAATTTCCGCCAACAACCCCAAGTAAAAAGATGATGTCCAAAAAAGAGTCCGAAGATCACAGAAAGAAGCAAGATGAACAAGCTGCCGCACAAGCATTTGAAGAATATGTTGCTGTTTTTCAAGAAAATGCTGGAGGAAAACCGTCCAGTAAAGTGTGGATCAAAGCTGGAACATATGAAGCTGGAAAGAAACGTAGGCAGACAACTTTTAGCTTTATTCATTATTGTTTTCATTTCCATTTTGTATTTAACTTATTGGCGACACTGGAATTGCGAAGTGCTCAATTTTTGAATTTTGATTTTGATCGCAGATGACGACACAAAAGATAAGGGGAAGTTGTACAAACCTACCTCTCGTTTTGAAAAGGAAATGCCAAAACCGGAGCCCATCCTTACATTCGATGACAATCGTCCTGAAAGACTGGGGAAGAAAAAGGAGAAGGAGAAAAAGAAGAGCAATTTAGAAATTTTTAAAGAAGAGCTTAAGATGTAAGCCTTTGCTTTAGTAATCTTTATCCCAATTTATGTAATGTTATGTTTATGTAAGGTCAGCATATTATGTTGTACGTTAAGTTGTAAATATTTATATTGTTTTGTATTTTAAATTAGAATTCAAGAGGAAAGAGAAGAACGCCACCGTCTTAAAACTATGCTGGGACTTCAAGAAGTAATCAAGCTGCCTCCAAAACCCGGGGACGATCTGCGAGCATCACTGTCTCTTGAACTCGGTTAATAAGCTTTGTTGTCAATACTACTTCCTAAAATTGCAAATCAGGGAAAAATATCTGATCATTGTGAGAGACGGCAGAGAAATTGAAATGTTATTTGCAAGCTTTCTCTGTAAAATCTCAAAATTAATGGGACCTCACGAAATTATGTTTTATTATATCGTGTGTAACGAGAATACATCCTCTCCACCAACCTTACTTAAGTCTGTAACCCAACAATTGTAATTCCTAAACATCTGTTTTCCCTTTTAAACTGTTCCTTCTTTCTACACATAATAAGCTGAATATATCTTCTTAAAACACCAAAATCTTCCTTGGAAAGAAATGTGTTAGTATTTTGATTATTAATGTCCCGTTTCTTTGTGAAAATCACCAATTGTTACTTTAGACGATGTTAGGATGGGATCCATCGATGATGGGGATCCTAATACAACCAATATCTACCTGGGGAACCTCCCAACAAAGGTGAGCATTAATTGCTTGTCTCTTTATTTGCTATTAATTCAATTCGTTATTCGAAATCCTAAACACTATGTTTACAGCGTGAATCCGAATTATTTGGTTAGTAAAAAATTATTATAATCTAGCGCATGTAGATTTGCTATTAACGGGATAGTGGGTAAAGCATTTTATTTTCAAGCGCAGGCAATTACATTTCACCAATTAAACCTTACACCTATGTATGTATTTATTTCATTGAAATGTGTGCGTATGAACATGCTTGTTTCCACTATTTTTTGGAACAATTTAGTTGTTTTATTTGGCTTGTCCTACAGATATCTGAACAGCATCTGATGGAAATATTTGGAAAATATGGCCCACTTGCAAGTGTCAAAGTAATGTGGCCTCGAACAGACGAGGAGAAACAACGAAACCGATTGTCAGGCTTCGTGGCTTTTATGTCAAGGCGAGATGGAGAACGGGCTTTAAGACATTTAGCTGGGAAAGAGATTCTTAATACGGAGATTAAATTAGGATGGGGGAAAGCTGTGCCAATACCGGCGTATCCAATTTACATTCCACCAACAATGATGGAGTTGACGATGCCGCCACCCCTTTCAGGACTTCCATTTAATGCTCAACCGGATAAAAGAGACCGACACAAGGTTTGTTCTATTTTTTACTCTTCCACCAATGTCGACAACCTTTTTTGAAGTATAATAAAGGAACCATTAAAATTTGAATTATTTTTTGATAGATTCCTCCTGTTGGAACGCCCTATCCAACAGATCCTAAAGGAAAGGAAGAATTTGAAAGAGTAAGTGCAGTTGAGTTCAATTGTGTTACAGCTGTAAATTAGCGACAATTTGTGACTACGAGACGACTCTAATCCCACTTTTTGGTTTTCTGCAGGTGCTAAATAATGCAGTGGTGAAAGTAGTTGTGCCAACAGATCGAATTCTCATTGCCCTTATTCACAGGATGGTGGAATTTGTTACTCGAGAAGGTCCTATGTTTGAAGCCATGATAATGAATAGAGAAATCAATAACCCACAATACAGGTATAGTAATTTGTAATTTTGGTAATTTGTAACATGGTAGAAGAATATTTTCCGTGCTATAAAGTAATTGACGATTTCCTAAAATATTTTCAGATTTCTTTTTGAAAATCAAAGTCCAGCACATATATACTACCGATGGAAACTGTTTTCAATCTTACAAGGCGATGCAACACAACGATGGAGAACAGAGGATTTCAGGATGTTCAAGGATGGATCTATATGGAGGCCTCCAAATCTAAATCCATTTACGCAAGGGATGCCCGATGAGCTGATACCAGAGGAAGAAAGAGAAATTCGTAAAGGAACACTCTCCAATGCGTAAGTGGGGTTCATTTTTGACATAATTTTTTCTTGCATAATGGCAAGCGCATAAGTACAAAATAGTAGTGATCACTGTGATTTCAATGTATCATAATATTATCTAATCTTTGCTATAACATGGGTTACTATAATACCCAAGTATGTAGCTAAAATCGAAACCTTAAAAAATGTTTAAGACGTGTGTTGTGTAATTTAGTCAACGGGAACGTTATGAACGTATGTTAAGAAACATCACACCAGAACGATTCAAAGTAGCCGAAGTAATGATATTTTCGATCGAACATGCTGAGTCAGCTGAAGAAATATGTCAGTGTATAAAAGAATCTTTGTCAAACCCTAAAACTCCACTGACAAAGAAAGTTGCTAGGCTATATGTGATATCGGATGTACTACATAATTGCACATTAAAAGGAATGAATGCACTCTGCTACCGAAAATGTTTCAAAATCCATCTGCCATCAATTTTTCAAGAGGTGCATTATGCCTACCAAACAGCTTGTTCAGAAGGAATTGGTTCAACTGCAGAAAGTTTCAAACAAAGAGTCATGGCTTGCTTTCGGGCCTGGGATGAATGGGGCATCTACCCCAACGAATTTCTTATTCGCCTACAAAATATATTTTTAGGACTATTAACTGCAAACTCAAGGGTAAGTTATTAATATCCGATCCCATTTTACTGTTTTAGAATACTTGTTGATTATAATATGATCATTTGTATCGGAAATATGTACTAAGACCATTTCTTGACTTGTAATTACTTGTAGGAAGAAGAAGAAAAAATATTTGAAGGTTTAGAAGTAGATAATGATGAAGAGGTAATGAAAAAACGAAGAAAATCTCCTCCACGTGCTCAAATGCCACCGAAAAGTGCTCTAAATTTAGTAAGGGCCCTTCAGTCGGTCGAACCTGGAAATGAAGAACTGGACGGCGTACCTTTAGAAGATATTGACGGCACACCTATGGTTTCGACAAATAATCAAATCCCCAATGAATATCCATCTGTAATGAATGATTCTAAACGGCAATTCGAATTCCAACCATCTAATATACAATCATCGGAAATGTCAGCATCAGCTAAGTCCTCTAAGGGAGGTTTTCTTCCTTCCAAATGGGAAACAGTCGACCCTGAAGATGTTAAAGCACAGGCAGTTACAACAACTTCTAAATGGGATTTGTTTGAAGACTCTGGTTCGAATTCGGGTAAAGAAGATGTCCATGGCAGAAGTAGTAGCGGAACAACTGATGACTTACTTCATAAAGGAGTGGGAGGCCTAGTAGAATACTGTGAAGAGGATTTAGACGGGACCCCAATGCCCGCGGAAGATGATTATAATGGAAATGACAATTTGGATATTATAAATCGTAGTTTTAATATTAGTTCGTCGGGGAAAGTTGGTTTAAATTATGAAGATGACACTTCTCAAGAGAGAAGAATAAAACTTAGAGAAATTGAAAATAAAGTTCTTGCGTATCAAGATGAACTTGAATCAGGAAGAAAAAGTAGCAAGCATGGGAATAGCGTTCAAGAAATGGTACAGCATTATAGAGCAAAACTTCTAAAGAAGGCAAGATTATTTGCAATATTATTATTGATTAATAGTAAAGTTTTATGTTGTGTAATTATATATATACATTTTATCAACTTTTTTAAAATTCCTACAGACTGAAAGAGAACGAGGCGATAAGTCTGAATACTTATCTTTGGAAGAGGACTGCAATTATGAAAATGACGATAAAAGTTCTCGAGGAAGTCGACGGTCGACACGTGACTCAAAAAGTTCCCGAAAAGGACGTTCGCCATCCCCCAACTCTGCCTTGTACGATCCTAGTAGTAGGGAAAGAGATCGCGACCGAAGTAGGGGACGGGAACGGGACCGTGACATCCGGGATAAGGACCGTGGAGACTACAGTAGTTCACATGCGGACAGATCGCCACCAAGTGCTAGGTTCGTTCTCTAATTGATTGTGTCGAGACTGATTGCGGGCCAATGTCACTGCAGTCGTATTTATAGCAGTTAATGCAGTTGACATGACAGTTTTGTTTTACATATAGTGATCATGTTCAATGGTACAGTGACCAACTGTGTCTTTGAAAAACCAAACAGTATTATTCCTAGTCCTAAATAGTTACATAGCGATTTACGAATGTATGTCGCCTGGTTTGTCTGCTCTCAAACCATTTAAATATATCATTGATACGTTTAATAAGTAACTGGCGTGTGAAAGCAGGTCTTCTGGGAAATCTAGTAGGAAGCAACGAAGTCCAAGTGAGCCCAGGTCACCACTTCGTCGCTCATATCTGCATAGGTATGATTTTGTTTACCATTCCGTCTTTTTAAGTACCTTGCTATTTTCATACAGGGATTGTTAATCAGGATGTCACTATGTCACCTCCTGGATTATTCTTGCTCAAAAAGTATTCTTACAATAAAATAAGTTCTGGGTAATGGTAATGATTCACCAGTAATTAGCCTTACTTACTTATAATAGTCGAGCCTACTAATCATCGTTATTTTTATTTGGAGTAAATATTAATTATAATTGTGTATATTTTCTCTTCTTATTTACAATGACTTCAGGTCAAAAAGTAGAAGTCGAAGCCCTCCTAGCCGGAGAGCTACGAGGCGCTCCCGGTCCAAATCCAGATCCAGATCACCGAGTCGTCGTCACAGACATTCTAAGCATAAACGATAGCTTTCCTTACTATTGTTTTTACTTGACTTATGTGACAAATTGACTTCACTTCAGCCAACTTAACTTCATTAGTGATACGTAATGCTTGGTAATATGCTGGTTAATTTTTCAGTCCGTACATAATACTTAGCAATTAGCAATCTTCCTTGTGGAACGGATATCACAGCCTCCGATTTCTTCTTCGAGACTCAACATTAACAGGATAATTAGGCATCGTTATTTCTAAAAGGATATTAATTTGATCCTTCCCCGTTGATTTTACAATTTGTTTTTGTACGTCTTATCTATCTTTAGTAACATTATTTATTTAACATGTACCGTAATTCAAAACACAAGTACTATCTCTATGCATTTGATGTGATCTAATCTAACGATAAGCAACAATAGTTTACTTGCATTACATTTCTAGAGGATTCAGACTTCTTGTATTAGGATAATGTTGGTTAACGGTATTGTTTACTTTCCCTTCTCTACAGACATCTTTTATCTTACGAAGCCAGACATTTAATTATGTATTTATCGAAGGCAACTCATACTAATTGTCATTTAAGATAGTGTTTAATGTAATGTATGAAATACTGTTAAAATTATTATAATGCAAATCATGATGCTAGGTAGATGTAATGTAGATTTTTTTTATTTGTTAATTATTAATCTTTAAGCAATAATATTCTGATAGTTATTGCGTTAACATCACATGAAATATAGGTAAACTGTTAATTATGATTATCATGTCGTCTTATCCATTAGTACAACTTATCATTATCACACACCACAGAATTGAGTTAATTCAGTTAAGTCAAATATTGTAGAATAAATAGATTTGTCGAAATTGTCGATTAGAGAAAAGCAAGTCTACGGACGTTATTAAAACCATTACCTCTATTACTTACATAGATAAGGATAAATAGTCTGTAGCACGCAATTACTTATGATTAGTAATTTAAAAGTACTTTTATTACTGCCTAATAAACTTAACATTACATTACTCCACTTTTCGCTGAAAACTGTTGTTAACTCAATGTCAATTTGTGTTTTGTCATTTTTTAATTATAGTAGCTAGCAATGTGAATATTTATTTAAGCAAAGTAATTATGCACGAATTTTTCAGAATTAAAATCTGAGCCAGAGCTATACAACTTTTCACATTCATGAATTTATTTACTCTATAAATCGCCAATACCCGCGATGTCTATTTTCTCCGAAACATGTTTTCTTCGGTGACTTTCACATTTGGTATCCATATTCAATATTGCATAATATATTTCTTGGCACTACGAAATTGCATAATCATTCTGTAAAACTGTATTGTTATCAAAGAAACATCAATAGCATTACATATATGTTCTAGAGCTAATTAGCTTTGCTTGAGCTGGGTTCATCTTCAGTCTAAGCAGTGACGAATAGAAAAGGAGAAAAGTCCGAAACGCCGAATGGTCGGAAAATCAGAGCTTTCTCCCTCTACTACGAAAGGAATGACTAACAGGAATGCTCCATTCACGGGTTACGTTCTCTACTTCCAAAACTATCTACTAGGGACAGACTAGCACTAAACCAGCCAGACCACACTCTCACGAGTACAAAGCTCCCAAAACTTTCATATTGTGCATTACCATTCACCATACGTTTTCCTCACCCTTTCTTTCGGATTTAGATCTATATAACTTATTCTATCACTAGCCTAAGCTTAAGCTAAAGCTACTCTCCTATACGGTTCTAGTTCTAACTGAATTGAATTTTATAAGCCACTCTGCAGCAAATAAAGCGAAACTGAATTCAATTCAATCCTCTATATACATTTCATATGATTGTAAGCGAGTAGTTCCACACCAAAAAAGTATCCAAAAAAGTAAAGTTATGCACACTATGCCAGTCCTTTAGGAAAACTTTCAACATGCCCTGACAATACAAACTCTTTACCTTCACACACTATACATAGTAGCCTTTCAGCTTCTATACTATCTACTTATAGTGATTTAGTTAGTTTCTCCTGTACAATCGCATATCACATGTATAGTAGCATTCTGTTACACTTATTCCGTCCGCCTATAGTATAGTAGTAATACCTAAGCAGCACTTTATTTAACTATATAGCAAAAGCTTTCTACCACGCACTCGGCTTAAACCAGTCAGTCAGTTTCTTTCCGTTTTGCGTTCATATTGTCGATTTATATGTGGTAAGCGTACTATATGTATGTACAAAATAGTAAATAGAGACGCTACACATAATGCAATGCAATGGTATCTTCAATTTCTTAGTATCCTGTAGGTAATAGGTATACTATTATGTAGGATGTGGGATTATTAACGCCTAGCTATACTAATATAAACATAACGTGCGTGCGTATAACCAGTAGTAGTCTACAGTGTATATAGATAGTCTAGTATTAAGGAAGATTAGGTAAGTCGGTATATTATAGTATACAGAATACAGATAAGCTAAAGAGTGAATAGCTATACGTATCTGCTTATGTACTTATGTGTATGTATATACTACATAGAGAGCGAATGTTATCTGGATTGTATAGTATAAAGTGTATTAGCCTTCTCCTTTGAACAGTGCAGTGCACACTGGTTGTGTGTGACCCCAAGAAAGAAAACTCTTTACTTAAGTTTCTACATTATTTCCCTCACAACTTGCTAAAGCTCAAGTTGTACTTACTTTAGTATTTGTATTCTATTGTGTGTGTGTTATGTACGTTAGGTACGTAACTATGCGTAAGAAGAAGAGCTCTGTTACATTACATTTATCTCCAGTTCTAATGTAGTGTATTGTATAGGAAAGTATAAGCAAAGAGAAGGCAAGGCATTCAAAGGCAAAGCCAGATGTTATCCTGTCGTCCTCTCTTGCTTGTTCGTCTAGCGCAGGAAGAGGAGCAAGTAAAAAAATATTCGTTTCACATTACATCTTTCCCCAGCCTTGCTCTTGCTACTTGCTTGCCCTTTGGCTTTCATTCCCACAGTTTTCCCTCCAACTAATTCTAACTTTGCCATACTAAATACCAATACATTATAAATAACGAGATATTTACATACAGAATACAATACTAATTGAATTCAACTATCTCCTATACGCTAAACAGAAGATGGAAATTATATATTTACATTTGGATCCTTACTCTGAAGCTCTCACGTCAATATGAAAGCTAAAGATAACATTTAACATCTACTAACATAAAATTAACTAGAGACTAACCTCTGTATTACGAATGTGACTTATACAAATATATTATGTGAAACTAACTATCAAATATAAGATAAAACTTAAAGGGCATCTCTTCACCTAATAGAGATAGACAAACTATTAATGATTGGAGAATTTAACAAAAATACTTAAAAAGAAAAGTACATTTTTTATGAAGAAACAGGGTTAACATTTTCTACGTACATATAATAAATTAGATTTAGTGCAGATGAATTTATATGTACAATTTTATGTACTGAGCTTGTGCAAATTCATTATTTTACTCACCGCATACAGATAGTTGTTAAATGCCACAAATACAATTACAAACACATCAATTACCTCCTTACTTACATTAAAACATAATTTGGAAAGACTCTACTATAATTGTTAACAAACTGTCTTCCTTGTGGCCTGTCAGACTTTAGAAAATTACAAATTAACTCTGTACTAGATTATTTATTGATTTGGAAAGAAAGTTCAAGGTTTGACTGATTAACTACTTAAATGGCTTAACTTATCACACCTTTCTACAACTAAGTACTGCAACACATTAACTACCTTCTACTTCTAAACGACCGCTTTGCTATATACTAATACAATACGTCCATATAACTAAAGTGTGTTTATTTATAATGGGAAACAATGAAAGCTTTTCAAAATATTAGTTTCACCATAGCTGCCTAAGGCCATCTAAAGTTCGAAAATGTGAAGTGAATTGAAAAGCTATAATATATGTACAAGCATCAATGTAACTCTCTTACCATTACTGGCTAAAAATAAATGATAAATAATGGACTAATAGCAATTAAAATGCTGTTTTCCATCACAACTATAAAATATGTGTTCCTCGTTCAAGTCTGCTTCAACTTGCATCGTTTAATGCTAAGGTACTAAACAAAACGAACATTAAAATGCCAAGATTCTTCGTATTGCTTATTTAAATTGTAAATTGCATGTAAAATAAATGTTTAAGTGAAGTAACATTTTTCAAGCTTTTTTATCTTCTACGTACTGTATTTAACAATAGTTTTGATTCTTTGCTGTATGTACTATGTAGTTTAGCTTGACTTTTCTTATCTTGCTTAATAGTTTTAATATTTCTTACATACAATCCATAGTATTAGTTTAAGTATGTACTTACGTTGACTTAAGTTAAAAAATGAACAACTATATTTAGCTATAAATTGTAACAATCCACAGCATTGCATTGGATCGCGTGGCCGTGCTTACTATTTTATACTTATAAAA
>JAQFYC010002688.1:0-24191 GCA_034694165.1 Tomocerus mixtus | reverse complement strand
AATACCCCAATTTCCCGATTTTCTATGAAAATGAAGACAAAGTATAAGCAGTCATATGTCAGGAACCAGTGGACCGAAATTGGTCATTTTCAATAGGGTTCCTAGGCATCATAAGGACATGTTTTATGCCAAGTTTCATCATCCTAAGTTTATGCGTTCGGAAGTTAGAGTGTTTCCGGACGGACGGACGGACGGACAGACATTGTGATTACATAAGCCAGCCTCGCACACTCGGGCGGGCTAAAAATAGCCATTTGGGAAAGCTCAAACGAACATTGTTAAATAACATAGGTACTTTTATTTCATTTTACAGAAAATACATCACTGTTATATTACCCTCGAATAATTGTTCCATCGAAAGTATATTTATTCTCAATTGCATATCTGAAATTTGAATAGATAATTACAAAACAATTTTTGAGAATTGTCTATAAACGGAAAAAATTAAAATACTAATTCACTACTAACCTCGATGAAAGCTTTATGGACACAGATAGCTAAAGGACCATAAGACATACAGTTTTCATCAGCTGGATTTGAATTTTCACCTTGAAGCAAAATCCCATCAATTAAAAATGTCCAGAGGGTTCAAATTAAATAGCGTACATTTTGGAAAATATTGTCCATAATGTGCTAAATATTAAATAAATAATTAAAAAGCATTACTGAAGACTTGTAAACATTGTTCCATTGCGGCTTTAAATTCCTCTTTAATCGGTTCTGGAAAGGCTTCTCCAGTGACTTTTAAAACATTCTCTTTATGCGGCCTTCCATCTATACCCACCTAAATTAATTATAAATTTACGTTAGTAATAAAAGTTAAAAAGCAGTTACTTTGAAATTACAAAATAACGTTCAGTAATCCAGCATGTTCAATGTTCAACTTAAATAATCATGGTATTTAAAGCATCTTTAGCGACTTACCAATCCTTTCTTTTCCATTATGCATTTTGAGAGACACTGTAGGTTTAAAATGTAAAAAACAAAATATCTATATAAGAAAACTATTGTTTTGATGAACGTGCAGAATTATAAAAACCACTTACGTTCATCTGCTTTGGTGTCATTTCCATATTCTTCATGCCTACGCTTTTCATACACTCTTTCACGTTCATAAGTTGCTCCTCAGACACCTTTATATCCAGTCCTTTACATTTGGGTGCTTTATGTGCCTCAGTCTAAACAAAAACAGTATAAAAACGTAGTGAATAAAATATCTGACACTTATTTTCCACAAAATTATTGTAATTTAATTTTTTCCACAAAAGACATTTAAATACATTTAAAATGTATTTAGAAAAATGAGTCTAAAATGTAAATGAAGCCTCTAAAAAATGCAATGCTGACAAACTATTTAATAAATTTAACAACTTTTTCATGCTCATATATTTATTTATATATTTCATGCTTATATTTGGATTTTATAGAAATTGTTATATGTAGTTTGAAAAACTAGAATAAATTTTGTCTCACCTCAACAATTTGAGTTGTAACAGTGGCAAAAGCTACGAATAAAAATTTCTGAAAATACATTGTGCCAGTCACTAAATATTTCAACGGTAACTTTAAAGGTTATTAATAAAGCTTGGGTTTCTAAATATGTGTGGGAATAGTGAGAGACTGGAAAATTTAATCAGCAAAACATCTTTACGCGGAAGCTGAAAATATCTAAGTAATTGCTTCATTAATGCTAAATTTCTCATACATAAATTTCCAATTACATAACTGTATATACATGACCGTATATTAAAACCTGCATTTATATTTCTAATCTCGCCATTAACACGTTTAGAGGACGCTTATACGACTTATTACTTTGACACTAAATATAACCAAGAGTATAATCTATAATATATACATGATTATACACTTAAGCGACTTGCATGATTAAATAAGGACAAACAGAAATTATAGTCCCTGGGAATTTGTGTGGTATTATATACGTAAAGATCTTAATGAAGATCATGATTATTTATGATATGCATGGACGCCAATAATTAAATTTGAATTAAATAATCCTGAATGCAATATTGAACAAAGTGTTTTGGAAATCTTTTATTGCTGAAGTTAAGGTTCCAAGATTGAAAACCGACATGTCCTTTCATTTTGTGAAGTACAGATGAGAAGGTTAAAGAATAAATGAATTATTTATGCACGTCAGCACAAATTCAATTTCCATTGCTGTCAAAGTAAACATTACGTACGTACACTTTTTAAAGTAAAAACATTCGACAACTAATGGTTTCAGAATGTTTAATTAATAAATTTATATCGTAATATTTACCTTTCTAAGTTACAATATTTCCAAGTGGGATCCAAATCATTTTAATTCGTATTTTGAAAAGTAACATCATTAAATGATAGCACAACTTAATTCTAGGTTATCAAACTTGAATGTTGCATGTTGTTTTGCATCTGTAACTTCAATGAAGGTCACCTTCCCTATGTTCTTTATACCTAGTTAACGTCAGCGTTAATTGTTTTGATAAATATTTACCTATACATAATCCAATGGAACTATATTAAATGTGGTATTAGTATAATGACAATGAGCCACGTGGCATCCTGTTGTCATTTGTTTTAAATTATGTGACAGAGGCAATCGTCGACCCTAAGACCCTAAATACGCCAGCAGAGCTATGCATTATTCTGATCGTGTGTGTAATGTTGCCCAACATTGTAAACTAATTTTCAGGGCCAGAATACTTTTGGTATTAACTCTGCGTTTGCTTACAGTTTTTTACAGATAATAATATATTATTGAACCTATACGTCTACCTACGTCAGTCTGGAACCCCCTACATAATGTCCATATAATTCATTTAGGAATGTCCCCAATAATGATGAAATACATCGTAAATTGTCCGAATATTTTTGATAAGTTAGTTCAAATTATTAACACAGGCATTTCTAATGCTCACTTTCCCTCCATTTTTAAAATTAGCGAGGTTTCGCCAATTCCTGCAACTCTTCTCTGCCAGAACATTTTAAACCCATCTCTGTGCAGCCATTTTTACCTATCTTAAAAAAACCAAAATCGAGCACAATGGAGTACAAATACAAGCCATATGTCCCTGACTGCCATTTTCATTTTTTTTAAATAGCCAATGTTTGTTATTGTTATTGAAAACAAATTGTCTAGTTAAAAATTTGATCTCTTTGTACAATTTTGCACAAATAGTTGTAAATGTAGAAACGGAATGATTTCAAATATATACTGCACTTTTATCCGTTTCTGATTGGGTTATTGTAGGTTGGTTGACCTTATTATTAAATACATCTGAATATTGAGATACCAGACCCCAAATTTTTTTGGAAGTTCCAAAAACATGTTTCCCTAATTGTGCTTTTTGTTTATAACTAAATTCTAGTTTTATACGACAAAATGAAAACTTATTTCCACTGCATGTACTTTGAGTAGAATAATACTATATATATGTATTTTATTAACATAATATATAATATGACTTATTTTCGAAATTAAGCCCTGCAAGGAAATTTTTAATCGATATGGAAACACTCTTTTTGAAACAAAACAGCCGCGAGATGAATCAAAGTAAGAGCCATACACTTGGTAGCTGTCTCCAGCCATATCTATGCCACTTTACATATTATTGTATGAAAATAAAGATGTAGTAATAAAAAGATTGGAAATATGATGCATATAAAGATGTCGTTTATATTTAGATATTTAACTACTGATATAAATAGATTTTTGGGAAACTTAAACTATTTGTATATATATTTCCATATAAATTCCATTTCCCCCTCCATAGTTCAATTAGGCTTTGATATCTTCTGGATTGACCTTGCATATCTGAAATTTGAGAAAGCAAACGTAACTTATTTCAGTTAGTTCATTAAAAATAGTCAATGAATCGACGATAAAATTAAGATTCAACTAATTTACTAACCTCCATGAAAGACTTATGAACACAGATAGCCAAATAACCATATGAGGTGCAATTTTCATCAGCGGGGTCTGCCTTTTCACCTTCATACAAAATCCCATTAATTAAGAATTTCAAAAAGGTACAACGGTTAAAATAAATCAGCCCCACTAAAATTCCCGCAAGACCCCATAATAATTAAATCATTACTGAAATTATCTAAACAATGCTCCATTGCAGTTTGAAATTCGGCTTTCACTATTTCCGGCATGGCATCCCCAGTGATCACTAAAATTTTCTCTTTGTGTGGCTTTCCCTCGGTGTCAATCTAAGCACAAGTTAAATTAGTAATTTATAATAGAGCTGCATAAGAAATTTAGGAACAGCTATTGTACGTAATATTAAATATTAATAATTAAATATTAAATATACGCATAGAATTTCTTACCAATCCGTTCTTTTCCACTGCACATTTTGCAAGACACTGTAAACGTTTAATTTAAAGGACAAATTAAAATTGTTTGTAGTTATCAATGCCTTAATTAATGTTATTTTTGGTATAATTACGTGCATAATTACGTAAATGATTAAATGACTCACATTCATCTGCTTTGGTGTCATTTTCATATTTTCAATACCTACAGTTTTCATGCATTCTTTTGCATCTATAATCTGCTCCTCGGTCACCTTTATGTCCATCCCTTTGCATTTTGGTATTTTAATTGCTTCAGTCTAAACAAACAAACACAATAATTAAAACTTACAAATTCCAAAAAATTGATAATGGTAACGGGCAAAATCGAGGAATCTTTCTCTGAAATGTATTATATACTTTTATATAGACATTGATAATTATTAAGTGGTTTAGAAACCACTTTATGCGAATGTTTGTCTGTCCGTCTGTCTACTCCATCTGTACCTTTCGATCGCTTCAACATTTCTGAGTTTTGTTTTCGGAAGTTGATAGAGTAGGTTCTAACAAAGAACTTCTTACATTTTTTTTGCCAAATCGACCACACCCCATGTACATCTGGCCACGCCCACTTATTTTTTAAATAGAAATATATGGCAAGTGTGTATCGTTGGAAAGCTGTTGACTTAAAGAATCCAAATGTAACTCTCAATTTACCCCACACGTGGGGCAATTTGAAATTTTGTGAGAATTCTGTAGTAAGTGGCCCTAATATATGTCATTTAAACTATTTTCAATAGCAAACTGGTACTTCAGTGACACTGTATAACTCATCCACTTGTTTAGATCCGTTTTTAAATGGTTTATTTTGAATTTAATGTTTAACGCATTTCCAAAAAATTTATTTCTAAGTTTAAAATGCAGATAAAATAAATAAAAGCAGTGGAACAATTAAAAATTACAATGCAATTACAATGTAAAATGTTATAATATTTTGAATTAAGTACTAAATATTTTAAAATGCTTAGACTTCGGCCCAAGAGGTGAATATTAGTTAATTGGTGTACAGATAATATTAGTTTGTTTATTGAAATATATTTTTAGTTTGAATAAATATGCATAAATATTTAAATATGGTCTTACCGAAATAATTTGAAACGCAACAATTGCAAGACCTACAAGCATGATTTTTTGAGAATACATGTTAATACTTTACGATTGCTACAAATATTTTCGATATACTGCAAAATTCAATAACCTCTTTGCACGAAGCCTGAAAATATTTGACTGTTTCACAATTCAAAATCCCAACTGATATACGCAATCTTTTAATTACGTAATGTTAGAGTAAGTGTTAAAATGTGCATTCATGTTGTCAATTTAACAATTATTTTGCATACGGAGGGCGCCTTCGAAATTAATAATTGAATCATTGACACTAAATATAGCCTAGATCATAATATTTACATAATTACACACTTAAGCGAGCATGTGAATAAATATAAGTGCAACGATCAATTAAAACATATTATGAAAAGTAGAACGGAAAATTAAATGCTTTAGAATCTATACTTTTCAATAGACAAGGATGCAACATGCAACTACTAATGAAGAGCATGAGGTACATCCTACGTCCCACGTGCATAATATGCATATGGTAAGTAGTTTTTTGTGTTAGATTCCTGTCCTTGAATAAACGAGACATTTTGTTTATTAAATTATGCAGTAATATTTGTGTCACTTAATAATTAATTAATGTAGGTATCTGTCAGATGCAGTGTCAAATGCAGGCTGCATGTTTCATTACAATAATTGCCACTCCAAACCTAAACATTTGGCAAAAGGAAATTATTTTTGAGAGTACAATGAAAATAATATACTCAGTCCACGAAACATGCAAAGTGGGATTACAATTGAAGCGTGGTGTTCCTGAACTCAAAATTATCATCAAAGTTGTTTTATTTACAGGAGGAATAGGAAGTATTGAGTACAATCTACGTATGGTATTCAGATGTATAAATTGAAAAGTATAAAATATAGTGTTATTGAATACAATAATGTTATGTAGATATATAATACATATGATTTCTATTAGACGTATCCATATTTTATGTAATTATCAAAAGATTATATGGATAATGGACCTGGAATGATGGTTTTGGTCAGAATGAAGAAATTTGCATCTAACAGACTTTAGACTAACAGACTCTCCTAGATTTCGTTTAAAGGTATGTGGACCATACTACGAAAGAGATCCCTTCCCATATTTTGGGGTAGGTATATAACCACTTCATGCAAACACTTTGCTTAAACTACTGAAGCATTAACTCATTTTCAACGGATACTTTTCAATTGGTTTACAAATATGTGTACTAATTGTGCAATTAAAATGCGCATAAAAAAGGCAATAAAAGTCTTTATGCAATTTATTTATCACCGAATATTTATGGCCATACTATATGTTCTGGCAAATGTATCTTTTGGCATGTAAAATAAAACCAATTACAATTACATATATTTATTTATAAGTAAACATTTATTTTTTAAAGGATGTGTGCTTAACCCTTAACTTTTAATATTCATTTAATCTTTTGAATATTTTAAAGGTGTATTAATTCATTTTCTAATATCACAATTTACATTCCATGGAAAATCACAATTTTGATACTCAGGGTTAAAATAAAGCCCATCGGGGCAAAAGTGGTGTCCCACTACGGCCCCATTGTCGCACGTATAATATCCGGCACAATCTTGTGGATCAGAAAAGCTTCCAGATGGAGCTGGACATACGAAATTTTCTCCTGGGTTTTCAGTAGTTGTCCCATTCTCTAAAAAATTACATTTTACAGTTACATTTTCGTAAACTATGTGTAATTGTAGTACAATTTCAGATAATTGAATAATCTAAAGTATTTAGGAATGTTTGGGGGACAGTCATGGCCCTATTTCTCTAACCATTTGGAAACCCGTTGTCTGCAAAAATTTGTCTTAGCAGGTGTGCGGACTCTTTAGGAGTTCTGGGACGAGCTGGATCCTCAAAATCAACACTATGAACTCCAAATCGCTCCGTGTAGCCTCTAAATTCAACAAAACCCGACCCTTTATATAACTTTCGTGTCCTTAAATAAATCTGAAGTAGGTTAGAACCAGTACCTACCTGACCCATTCGAAATTGTCAACTAAACTCCAAGCTGTGTAACCGATAACGTTAACTCCGTCAAGTTTTACTGCTTTAAGTAGATTATTAATGTAGTGAATGTAGTAATGAACTCTTCCAGTATCATTTAATCCTGTAGTGGGATAATCTGCGAACCCATTTTCAGTAATTATAATCTCTGGATCTTCATACGTTTTCTGTATCCAATTCACCAATTTCCTGATTCCCCAAGGTACTACTTTTAACCTGGAACAAGAAACAAAAGTAAAATGAGAAATACTTTTGTATTCGTCTATGGAGTGTAATATTAGAATTATTTGAAATATTATTTGAAAGCAGTCTGTTTTTCAAATAGTACCAACTGGCAGCAGATCCTGGCCATGTTGGATCAGATGACCCCTGAGTATCCTGATCGTTGTTCCAACCAGGTGACGGAGGATTTGCAGGATCCCTCACCAAGTTTGCCGTATAAGAGGACGTGTAATGATTTAGTCCAATAAAATCAGTTGTTCCTTAACAATTACATTAGTTCTTTCTTGTGATTAACTTTTCCAAACAATCTACTTAATTGGAATTCAATCATTCCTCCGTTTATAAGAGCATAATGTATATATGTTACCGGCAAAATCGGTAATAAGGCATTACGGGTAATGCCTAGGCAAAAACGGTAATTTCAATTTTTGGGTCAAAACATTAATACGACAAGTTTTAAACAAATATTGAATTTACCAGTTTGATTAAGCAGTTAACGGGGAATCAGAAAAGTGTTTACAACCAGTTGAATTTTAAACTTTAAAGGACTGTAGTGTCGCCATTTTTCATAGTAAAAGGTTGTGGTGACACTTTTCTGATTCCCCGTTAACTGGTTAATCAAACTGGTAAATTCAATATTTATTTAAAATTTATCGTATTAATGTTTTTATCCAAAAACTGAAATTTTAGAAACATTACCGTTTTTACCGATTTTGCCGGTAACATATATAAACTAACAAACCTCTATTTCGTTGAATTTCTTCTGCTGTAAATACCGGAAGTCTAGACACATTCCTGCCCTCTTGTAAACTTTTGTCTCCAATTCTTTGAATCATTACCTCTGGATAATTTCCAAAATAAACGGGATTTGCAAACCACCCGAACTAGAAATTGAATCATCGATACATGAATACAAAGATAAACTTTGCAAAAGAATATACAGCATTAGTTTTTAAGCCGACCTGGAATTGTAACGATCTTTCCGCAGCTTCCACATCTTCAGAACTTTCCGTTTTCGGCTCACTAAATCCAGCATTCAGTGTTATCCCTACACGGCCGTTTTGAGTTTGGGCATATTTTTCATAATAAAGATGATATGCTTCCACATGGGCCTTAATGATTGTGTGGGCACATATGTATCCCCCTTCCGCTTGTTCCACAATTCCGGGTGCTTTAGTTCCAATTGCATATCCTTGATGGCAAACTACCCAGGGTTCGTTAAATGTTATCCATGAAGTCACTCGATCACCAAATCTTTCATATAAAAGGTCAGCATAGGAAACAAAATGCTCTATTACATCTTCACTCATCCAACCAGCATATTCAGCTTGAAGAGGTTGTGGCAAATCCCAATGGTACAACTACACTCGCAAAACGTGGTAAAGAAACTTTAACCTCGAAGTTGAGTTTCATGATTATATTTTGCAAAACATTGTAGGATATTAAGAGTAGGTACATTTGGATATTCAGAAAATTATTTTAAATTATTATAAATAGAACCTCACAGTTATCATTGGAATAATGTCATTTGCTATGAGTGCATCAATTAGTTTGTTATAATAAGCGACTCCGAGTTCATTTACATCTTCTGGCTTTTCATATTTTCCAGAAGGAAGTACCCGGGACCATGACACAGAAAATCTGTAATAATCTGCCTATATAATATATAAAACTTAGAATTTGTAAAACACTTTAAGTAATTAATATCAACAACGTAACTTATTATGACATTATTTATTTTATACTTGTTACAATAATTAAAGAAGGTGTTATAATCTGGGATTTTAATTGTCAAACTTACTCCAATATCTTTTAATAGCTGAATATCGTCCATATATTTTTCGTATGACAAACATGCATCATCTCCAGTGCTGTTGTCAACAATTGGACTTGGATTTCTGTGAACATATTCATCCCAGATATTTTCACCTTTTCCTGTATCAACGTAAGGTGTTATAATTAAGTTCAACAAGTCAGGTAATTTACAATGTATATGGTTCAGGATTTTTGCACACTTTTGTATTATTTTACGGTTATTAAACTAAAAACTATCAATAGGACGAAAAAGGGTTCATAGGCCAGGGAATTATAATATAATTTGCCAATTTCGATATTTTTGTCTAATTAACCAAATACCTATCTAATTTGAGTATTATATTAAGTGGCCCTTTTTTTAAAATCTTTAATCTTCCTTTGAAAGCATAATAATCTCTCTCTTTTAGTATGTTGGAAGATGATAATATATTTAATGGCAGATATATGAACAATAGTGTTTTTAAAATAAAGTTACCATCCTGATCCCATGCTCCCTCAATTTGGTATGAAGCTGTAGCAAATCCCCACAAAAAATTGTCTGGAAAAGTGTCGTACAGTAATTCTTCGTCTTGATACGCCTGATTAGCAAATGAAATTATTGGTAAGCAAATTACCAAAAAGAACACTGAAAAATGCATTTTATCGTCAACGGAACCCAAAGCTACCGTATTGAACAAACTTGACCTATTAAAATATTCCACAGAATTGAGTATTTATTGCAAATACATTCTGGTACATTATGTTAGTAAATCTCAGATAATTATGTTAAATTATAATTGACATTGGAGTCGGAGCATTTGAAGTACTTTGTTTTACAATGCACGAATAGAGAAGGGACCATACATAGCAAACGTCTACAGATTTGGGGCCGGGAAGTTGTTGAATCTATGTAAATTAAGTGCATAAAATAATAATTACGAGCGATTTCCTTAAAATCTCTAAAATATATTTTTAAATTTAAAAAGTGTACTATTTTAATTTTTTTATTAATTTTTGGGCGTTTTAGGTTAATTCATAATCTAAACCTATCCTCATCTATAGATATTTCCAAAAGACAGAAATACAAGTCTTCCATGCATATTTAGTGTGGGCATGCATGGCATTAGCACAAAATATCATTAGACTTTTAATCAGAATCAATGTCTACCATCCAGGCATATTAATTCATTAATTCCAACATTAGTCTGTAATCCCTAATGATATGAGACATTTTTATATCACAGATCTAATTTCATATTCACATATATTATATACATGTTAACAACTATTTATAATTTAGTAATCAACAATTTATAATATATTATGTTAGGTCTAGGTCCTTACTTACAAATAATTAGTTGACAAATTTTATGTGTGGAAGCAAATCGTACCAGTAATCAGTATAATTCCTCTTGACTGACTTTAAGCTTACTGCATATTTGATATCAACACTCAGCTATCGCTTTTTCATTCACATCAATTGAATGTCAATCATGCATATCAGTTAACGATTAATTGTACAATAATCAATTAGTTAGTACTCAATCTTGTGTAGCCAGTTGAAGTGGTGAAGTAAAGCATGAGAATGCAAAACATAAAAAGTAAAATAAAACTCGGTTAATTTGTTAACATGCTTGACTTTCAACTGATTTTATTAACTGTTAAGCAAAGGCTATTAGGCAAAGGTCGCCCGCCAGCCCTGTACAACAATATTACATAAATATTTGTATAATCATTTAAAGCACATTATTTTATTATCTGATTTAGTAACTAAAATGTTTACAATAAATATAAGATAATTTATCAATCGTTATAGTTAATCTGATCTGATTATAGACATGATTCTGAAGGAATTAATGGTTCATACTTCAATAGTGGTTGGTTTGCATTGAGAGAGTTGCTGTACGTAATCCTTGCGTAATTCAACGAGCAAGTGTGTGAAATCTGGATGAATTTTTCTAATATATGTGGCCAATGTGCGACTGATGAACTTTAGGTGTTTTGTTGTGAACGGCCGAATGTAACCTTAATATGAGAAAACAAACACCACTGTCATCACATAATTACAGGTACTGAAATTCGTATTCGTAAATGCACACTATAATTAGTCAATTACCTTAAATCCCTTCTCCTATAAAACTTTTTCGGACATTCGGTACAGGGAAATCTGGTAAGACCCAAATGTCTTCTCTTGTGCATTTCCAAATCGCGTTTTTTCCCAAAGGGTTTCCCGCAGAGGTCGCAAAGATGACTTTTCTCTCCATTGTGCAGCGCCATGTGGGCCTTGATGTTCCCGAAGGATTTCCCGCAAATTTCACATACAATTCTCGGAAGTTTCTTCCATCCCACTACAGGTTTCCTTACTTTAGAGGGATCGTCAACATTAGGATCGTCTTCGATATGAAATCTGGAGCGATGATGACGATAGTCTTTAAATCTTAAATACGCCGTTCCGCAAATATCACAAGAAAATGGTTTCTGACCCGCATGCGCCAATTCACAATGGTCTGTTAACTTTTTCAAGGTGTTAAACGTTTCCTCACAGAGGGGGCATTTTCGTTCGGTATCCTTATGGGCAGTTTTAATGTGTTTTTGGTAGATCTCGTAGGAAGGGAACTTTTCCTTGCAGACAACGCACACGAAATCCCCGCCTTTGTGGAATGTAACTTTGTGGTGACGCAAATGCTTGAAATTAAAGTAAGATGTTCCGCAGAGGTCGCAGGTAAATGCCTTTTGACCCGGGTGCTCACTTTTGAGGTGGAGGACAAGAATACTTATAGATTTGAACCGTAATCCGCAAATTGAGCACCGACGCTTCAAATCCAATTCCTCGTCGTCGCAATTGTTTTCGCCGACTATCTTCTCAGAAGACGTTCCTTCGTTGACACGACGAATTGCTTGCCAATGACGAACAGAACGACAATGTTTTCCGTGCAGGTCTTTTCGATGAAATGCAACTTTGCACAATTTACAGGGAAATGTCTTCAGCCTCTCTAACCGTAGGGAGAACGCACGGGATCCAATATATGTCTTCATAAGCTCAAGATCCCTTTTACTCAGTCCAACAACTTTGATGGAATTGAATGCCGATGCTTCACCAGCTTCTGTTTTTATTGTTGTGGCTGGTCCTCCTGTAGAAAAATACAACATTGAGTATTATAACTGTGGCTCACACTTAATACACGCCTTTAAGACCTTTAACCTTTAACTATATACACCAAACGCAGGGTAAATCGAATACAGTTCTTTCGACAGTCTTGTTCATAAACATTTTGTATAAATTGTGCAAAATCTGATTATTTAGAAATAAAACTTTACCTCCATTTGGCATATCATCCAAAAATGGTTCCGGTGACCCACTGTCAAAATAATCGTCCAATTCCATCTCAGGCTCAAATGACGACTCCCAATTGGAAGAAGAAGGATCAGGTTCACGATGTGATGCCGTGACTGTATTCGAGCTATATTGTTTCGCTTCAACAGCCATCGAGTTAGAATTTCGTATAGCTGAATGAACGGCTTGAACGCTATTTGACGTAGCGTTTGATAATTGGTCCACATTATTGACTGCAGACTGTACGTAATTATTGAGCGTATTTACAGGATTATTTACAATTGCTTGGTCTAATTGTAAATAAGTATTTGGTTCTTGTGGTCTATTCAGTTGATGATTATAGAAATTAATGGCAGAGGTGGATGTAGATCCTAAAAGATGAGCACAGCTGGCCACGGCCGCGACACAGTCTACAATAACAAACAATAATTAGACTACGTTGAAAAAGCCCTATTAAAAATATTCGTGTAGGAGCATAGCACAATTTATAGCATAGCTTAATGAAAATGAAAGTTACGTTATAAGTTGGCAAACATGTTAAATTAATTACGTAACTTGTTATTGATTATTTTTGGTGATATTAATTATTGTATAAAATATTTACTTATGTTTAACAACAATGAATTAAATATTTCACCGACAATTTCATACCCCAAAATTAAAAATGGAAAAGCTACTGAGTTTCATAAATAAATTCAGAAATATCTTACTTGGAAATCATTATTGGCATTAAAGGAGTGCGTAAATAGTAAATTAAGGGGTGTTAACCAACTGCATACCTTTACCTGTTGCAATCATTCTTCTTTGATTTTCAAAAGCTTCTGTACATAGCGGCTGTTGCTGCGACAGGGGTAAAAACGAAGTATTGTAAATGTTAGGATTATTATAATTTTGATGATTACGTCCATCCCAAAGAGGGTATTTGGTGTTGGCTAGCGGTAGCTGCAATGGTAATTCTCCATTCCTCCTCTAATAACACGGACATAATTTATTTCAACTATTAAGGAATATTTCTGTAGAATTTTTATACATGTTAGTATTGAAGAAATACGCACAAAAAATATTATATTTCACAAGTGTCATACATACCTTATTATTTATCCGATTACAAGGCAGCTGACTTTTCGGTTTTTCCTGTACCTTCTTCTGCGGCTTAATTTCTTCATATTCCATCCCGTGAATACCTCTGTAGTGATCTACCAGTCGAACTTTCTTGTGAAATATTTTAGAACATAAAGGGCAGTTGTAAAGTTTGGGAGTGGGTCTCCCGACATCATTTCCATGGCTGTCTCTTCCGTGAACTCGTCTTAAATGAGATCTCAAAGCGGCTTTAGTCTGCATGGGGCTATCACAATATTGGCACGCAGTAATTTCCACTTTCTCCACTGCTGCTAGTTTAGTCTTTTCGGAATTTTTTGGCTTTCTCCTCTTCACCTTCTCTGTTTTTTCTCCCGAGTGCAATTTACAGTGTTCCACGAAAAGAATTTTCCTTACGAATCCTTTTGCACAAACTTGACATTGAAAAGGCTTCTCCGCGTCCGGTTTGTGTGACATTGAATGTCTGACAAGATCGCTTTTGCTATTAAAGCTTTTCCCACATTCTTCGCAAATAAATAGGCCTGCTCCCGCGTGGTAATTTTTATGGACCTTTAAATCGTACTCTAAAGCAAACTTTTTCCCGCAGAGTTCGCATTCAAAATACTTCTGTTCAGAATGTTCCCTTTTGACGTGATTGTTCAAAGTATAGGGATTTTTGAAAGTAGCACCGCAAGTTTCACATTGGAAAATCTGCCCGAGCCCCAATTTCTTTAGATTTTCCTTATGGAAGTCGATTTGATGATGGATAAGGTCTTGTTTCATGGAGAATGCTTGCTGACACGTGGACGTGGAACACAGATAGGGGAGGAGCCCTTCGTGTTTTCTTTGGTGGATTAATAAGCTTTTCTCACATTTGAAAACGATGTCACAATCTGCCTTAGGGCAAGGGAAGGTTGCAGCCCTATTATTCTTTTTTCTTTTGGAATGCGGACTATTTTCTGGTTTTCTGCTTAGGCTTGTAATTGATTTGATTTTCTGGCCATGAACTTCAATTCTATGGAGAATTAAATGTTGTTTAATCTGGAATCCTTCCTGACACACTTTACAAATGTGCGGAAGTATTCCTTCGTGTTTTCTTCTTCGATGGACCATCAAACCCTCTTTCGTTCTGAATACAAACATGCACCCCTCCTGAGGACACTTGAAACTTGGTAACTTGTGAACATTATGATGTCGGAATAATCGTGCACCATTTGGGAACTTTTTTCCGCATTGGGAACAAACAGGGTCCTTTTGATGAACGCTGACTAAATGAATATCCAGTTTTAACACTTCGGAGAATTGTCTTGGACAGTCTGGACATTTCATGGAATTTTTTTCGCCTTCGTTCTCTATTTCTTTGTCTAAAAAGGGTACTTCAGAATCAGCTGATTTGCAAGTAGAATTTCGAATGTGAACCTTCAGACCGTGTTCAGAGTAAAACTCTCTGCGGCAAACATTACAAGATGCTGATACATCGGCTTGTTGTCGTTTTAAATTTTGATGAGTTAGTAGATGTTTTCTGTAAACTACCACGTTACCAAGTCGTTTACCGCATTCCTTGCAAGTGTACCATTTCTTTCGTTTCAAATTCCTTTTCTGCTGATCCAAAAATGAGGAGTAGGAATTTCCAACAAGGTCCCCTTCAGTTTTCAAAGATACTCCATGACTTTCAATAAGGTGAATGTTTAGTTTTTCAATTGAATCGAAGTCATCTTCACAATGGCAACATTTTTGTAATAATGATTCGGAATTGGTGATATGGTAATTTAGATGATTTTTCAAACCGATTTGCGAATTAAATTCCCTGGCGCAATCAGAATGCGGACATTTGTGCTTAGTCTTAGATTTTCTTTCAGGATCGTGTGTTTCTAAATGATCTTTGAAAAGACGAACGTGGTAGAATATTTTTGAACATTCGGGACACGGATATCGAACTCTAAGACGACCTTTTGGTTTTCGGGAAGGTTTCGTAGCAATTTTGGATGAAGTTTTAATTTTCTTCTGTTTTTCTGACGATTTTCCCAATTTTTTAATTTCTAGAAATTCAAATCAATAATTTAAACTATAAAAGACTGCAAATTCAAGTATTTCTGCAATTTCTGCCCTATTTAAGTAAGGAGATTTAATTACCTTCGTTTACAAAGGCATCGGCTACTTCAAGCTCATCTTCATTGTCATCATTGTTTTCTATTTTGACTTTATCTATATTTAGATAGTGGTCAGTAACATCGATATCGCGACCTATTAAAACACAAATCAATATCAATAGCATACAAAAAATGGAACAAACATTAAAAGTTAAATATAAATTAAATAACACTTTGGCAGAAGAAGCGAGGAAATCCTATTTACCAGCTGTGCAGCCAAAAAATGGATCACTATCTTCGTCTTCGTCAAGAGAAGAATTGTTTTCATCAGGCTCAGGCTTTGGTATTGCTGGCAGGTTATCCATTTTGAGTAGACCTTTCGACATTCAGTTATTATTTTCGGAGGATGGTACTAACAAGCAACAAAAGTACAATTAGGGATTAAACTCCAAATAATAAATAATTAAATTTTTAACACAAGCAACTGAAACAGATTCCAATAAAGATTGAAGATTGGCTTGCGTTTGATTTGGCGTTTGGCGTTTGAAAATTGTCATCTGTTGCTGACTTATTTTATTAATAATTAATTATTGTAGATCTAAGTAAAAGAGTCTGACATCTAAGTCTTGTCTAGATTATCTAGAACAAAAAAATTTTAAAAGTCAAAAGTCAGATTCAGGTAACAGATTCAGTGTTCAAGTGTCAAGATTGAAAATTGAAAATCTATTTCTTTATTTTCAGTATCAGTACAAATGGGGAAATTTCTTACTGTTACTCGAACAATACTGAAGATATACGTCACTCATTCATCATTAATAGCAGTAGCTATAATGGGTGTATCTCCATTCCGGTTTGCGGTCACCCGGTCCTGTCACCAGTCACCAGTCCGATTTCAAAATTCTTTGACTTTGACAAAACTACTTGTCTTCCAACACTACAAACTCAGAATGAAATTAAACTTCACCGCTTTAAGAACAATCCCAGAATTTAGAAATCTGTTCTGATTCTATCCCTGTTGGTGTTGCCCAATTCCAAAACAGAGTTGAATATTGTATACCACTATCAAGAAGGAAGTGAGCATTCGTTACAGCAGTAAGTTTTATTTTTGATAATATTAATTAATAATGATTATTAAAATTGCTCCTCTGTGTGTGTATCCTCATAGTATAATAAATCTGGCTAAGCTAAAACATAATGTTCAAGTAAATATAGTTAATTACGTTATTTTCAGTTCCCTCACAATGTTTCTTAGCTAAAAGTGTGAATTCAAAGGGACTAATATCAATTGGCGTCAGTAGTAAGGATTAAGGATAACGATTATTAGGAGGGCGAAAGAGGCCGAGGCAGCAAAGAAAATCGATGAATGTGTCCTGATATCTGCAACTTTTCAGCGATTTCTTCGGTCTCCTTACCATTTTAGAATGCTGTAGCTGTAGTAATGCAATAAAGTTTCATGGACATAAATACTTCTCATGGTGAAACTATTTATTTTACAACACTAATGACATTATGAAATACTTAAATTGTATACCAAGAATATTGGAAACACAGACACGTGTACAAAGAACTTAATGTGTGTATGTCCCTAACACTGCATTATAATCAGTAAGATGTAGATATAAGATGTAATAAAATGAGATTTTTTAAATTACCTACAAAAATATTAAGTCAAATATGTAATTACCAACTTATTGCTCCCATTTATCAGTTATTGCTATTCCTTTATTTTTTATTTTTCCCACAGAATTAAAAGAAGAAAGTATAGTCAATATATCTTACCTTCCGTACCTACGTACTTTCTGTCAAGCCTAATATAATATGCATGTACATACATAGTACATAATTAAGTTAACTTTAGGATGAAAATATGCTGTTAACTTGTCCCACTTTTTGCAGATGGAGACCTTACGTGCGGATGTTTTGGTTTTCTTATGTTATACCATCTTTGTCTTCTCACATTTTTGTCCAGAATGTCTAATACAAAATCTGAAGCAATTATATCCAAATTAATAAAAAAAAAATCGGCAGATTATTTTGTAAATTGAGTTGAATTAATTGCTATGCCATATTCTTTACAAGTCCAACTCAATAATCTAAAATTAACAAATAGGTACTTAGACTGCACAGAGAGAGATGTGATGTCTAGATATATAGTTAAGTAGACAAATCTGCCATTGAAATATTAATCGGTATATTTATTTATAATTACGCAATTTAATTTAATACTTTACTTATTGGTCTAATTGTAAGTGTATACCTCTACCTTATCTCCTACTGTTCCTGGGTAATATGATAAAGATATAAAGCCCATAATTTTCCAATAAAGAAATTCTAATCCGTCTGGGAGATTTACAATTATGATATGGGCAACTTCTTCCCCGAGGTTTTAACCTCTTATTCCAACATAATTGACTGCTGGGCAAAGTGCGTGGATCTTGCAAAAAGAAGAGGAACTTATTAGTAACCCTATTATTACATTGATTTTAATTTACTTTAACATTGTCGACTTTTGCTTGATATTAAAATGTTTCTTGTTTGATGACACTTCACCCCATTTTGAAATATGCATAAAAATGTAATACAGTATTTTCAATCGTCGTCTAGTTAGAATTTTTACCATGAAATTACATTACGAACAAAATGACAACTAAAATGTTGAAGCTGGAAATGCAATAAGCAAGGACACAATATAATTGGAAATTGACAGATAAAATGCAAAGAGATAGAGATGCTTAATCGCTCTAAGCAAACCAAGTCGGACACCAAATGCTTTTAGAGGTCTAATTTCTTTGATTATTTGTTTGTTGACAAGACCCATACTTTTAACTTTCTGTATATATTTCACAGAACATTCGTAAACCTCAGCAGCAACAATTAGAATTACCGAGCTAATAATTAAGCCGCTTTGTATGGACAATAAAAAGAAGACGTAAGTGGCAATTGGAACTTTTCCATGAAAACGTACTGTGGCAAATGTTGCAAAAACGGTAAACAACGTGAAAATTGTCATCACGAATGGAAAGAATTCTGCTACTACACTTTTGTTATAAACTATATTTAATATCTGCAGTTGGCGAAAATGTCCAACACTTCGTGAAATATTCTTGTTGGATCTGAAATAATAAGTTACGTTACATCACGTGTCCATTTCCATTATTTTTTCATTGTAATAGTTTATTGTTAAGCTATGACTGTAAACTGACCTTAAAACCGAAATCCATTCCGGAACTGTAGAAATGTAGATTTGTACGTATATTAAAGCAAAACAAAACGCAAAGGAAACGGCGCAGTATGATAAAATCTGTGGTAATGCAAATACACACATTGCTAAGTCTTCATCAACGTAATTTAGCGGCAGTAGTGATACCAAAAACATTTTTAGACGGAAATTAACAAAATAAACAATTGTCAGTACAGCTGGAAAGCCAAATCCGGTCATTATCAGAAATATTAGCAATATTTCTAGAATTTTTGAAGGCAGAGATTTATTCTCCATTCTGTACTGCCCTGGAAAAACAAGGTGAGGATTATTAAAGAAATCACATTAACGTTTTATACCTTGTCCACTAATGCTAACTTCTAAAAGGGTGGATCTTTTTACCTTTATTTTTTAAATTTATTTCAAAAAATTAAATCGCCTGGATTTTAGGAAATGGAAAATGAAAGTAAAAATTTGAAAGTGGATTTAGTCTTCCCTCAATTTATGAAACTCCAAAAAATACGAAGGTAATTGTTTAATTATTATTTAAGTATACTAAGTAAACAATTTTGTTTTCTACTTTTCCTGGCCCTCCCTAAGTTTTTAGCTTTTTCACCTAGTATTATTTTCAAAAATTGTAATTGTTTGAATGTTTAGCGGATCAAAAATGTGAAAATGCAATCGTGCAAATTCAAAAGTCACATAATATGGCTTTCCATTTTCTAAAATTCAAAGTCGGTTAGTTTTTGCTGGATCATTTAGTTTTTGAAAAGCAGCTGATTCGAAGATAAAAGTACCCACCCTTAAGAATAATTGTCATAATAATATAAGTTGTACTTACTTTCAAAAAATTCATTTACAATAATAAGCTGTTTCACGACCGTTACGATTTCTTCACTTTTCTTAAACATATTATAATACAGAAAATAGGCAAGAAAATATGCTAACAAAAATTGGGACATAAGATATATTTCCGACAAATTTTTTGATCCTTTATGAATTTCCGAAACTATTCTCCCCATTTGGTATATGGAATAAAGAAGACAATGAAAAGAAGCCAATTTGGAACAATACATTTGTGTGCCATTTTTCGCAATTATAAGTGTGTTGTTTGTATTATCCCATGCAAAAGGGGATAATTTTATATATGTTCCTAGTCGGATGAAAAATGCAAAATATTTTATTGAATTATTTGTCAGCATTTTTAAACGTTTATTACCCAAATATAACTTCTATGTTAAATAATTACATTAATTCAGTATATCCTTTGCGATATTTGTATATTATTGTATCGCACGTAGCTATATAGCTAATAAATTAACCTACAAATGTAACTGTGAACTTGAAACAATTTGAATTGTTAGATTTTCCAATAGAGTGAAATAGAACCCTAATCATTTTGCAAAAATATAGCTCGTAGAAATAGCAATCCTGTGACATTGACAAGTGAATGCTATATCATTATGATTTAAACATCTACATTATTATGTCTACCTTGATAAACTTAAGACATCTGTCACCGCAATTGCAATTTAGTTAATTTGAACAATTTCTTTCCGTATATTTATTGTCTATCATAATAAGTAAATAAATGAACATTGTGACAATATAATAAACTACATTTCATTCAATATAATCAATGTACCGGAGGCATATATTCACTATCATTCGACTTTACAGTGTCGTACAGTTTAGAGTAGAGTGCCTTTTTGGTCGAGCCTCACAGTACCAAAAAATTTGGAGCAATTAATGCAAGGAAAAAATATCCAGATCGTCGACAGCGCAGCGGTGTACTGTATCCTCTCCTATGTCAAAAAGTTGGGAAAAAATGTACGCGGAAAAACTTGGGCTTTGATATTTGAAAAAGTTTCATTTTGGAAAAAAAATATAGACAAAAAATGTTCAGGGGGCCAAGATCAATGCAAATCCATTCATCTTATCTCAAACCGTTGAAAAAAGTTTGTAAGGGAGTGGAACTCCGATTTGGCCCCAAAATCAATACGCTTTGTGCTAGGTACCTCTTACCTGTCCGAATCTGAAAACAGAATTGAGCAAAGTTTCTCCGTTTGTTGATAGAGTACCCGTAATAACTGACTGACTGCGACTTACTCATTGACTGAGGGACTGACACAGAAAGCATATATAACAACAACAATCACGTAACACTAATAAGTAGTCATGCATAACAACTATTTGATGTTTAGCGTTAGTTATCAACATATAAATGATACCTAGGACCTAGACTAGAGAATATTCTAAACACTGTAGCTGAAATATCTATAACTAGCGTTAAGTCCTCTAATTAAACTGTTACTGTCGAAATGAACAAATAATAAATATGTATTTAGGTAGATTCTTTTATGCACTACCAATCTTGACAATAAATCATACTGCGCAATTGAATATCGACAAATAAATCAAGAATGGAACTGGTTGTCTTTCTGAAAACATGTATTAAAAATTAATTGCATAGAAGGAAAACGGTAAATATGAAGAGGTTAATTCCAAAGAATCAAAAGTCAGGTTTTGGAAATAAACCAAATTGCAAGTACCCTAGGTAGGTAGTATATTTATTATGAAAATTCTATACTTGGAAAATTTTGGTTCGTTTCCAAAAATCAATTTTTTTCCTGTAAAATCGCAAAATCTGACTTAAAACTTTTTGAAATAAAGATATTCATACAGGGTGAGCCAGAAACATCTCCCCAGGTTGCCTAGTACCCTGGCACCCTGGTACCAGAGTACTAGGCAATCAGGGGAGATGTTTCTGGCTCACCCTGTATATATTGCACCTAACCCGTATCATTGTCAGTATTCGGTAGGAAAAGACCTGTCCTTGTAAAACAGCAAAAGCAAAAGTATATTATTTTATTTTATTTTAATTATTAGCAGACAGGAAATGCTTTATCTCAGAATATCAGAATATGATTTCTCGGAACATGGACTTCTTTGGATCCATTGGAATTGCTTGTATATAGTCATTCTATTAAATTAAGCCGGTCATCCGCCCTGCTATCATTTATCTGCGTCCGTGTGATATTATAACCTCAAACCTCCATAAAATAATAAATCATGTAAATCTAAAACCAATTTTTAATGTACATGGCAAAATTGTTTCAATGGAAAAAGCTTTTCAGATCAACATTTTTCTGATTTAGTATTCCTGATTTTACGGACTATATATATCAGCATCGTTACCCAAAGTTGAAAAATGTGTCCCCGACACTGCGCATTTTGTAGTCAATGCAAGCAGAAGCAGTCAGACTATGTGGCAAATGTCGCAAACGAGTCAACAGGCAGATTGGATTCCTAATGATAAAGGAAGCGGTCAATAAGGCCATAAGAACTGGTGTTCCCTTAATTGTGGCGAGGAAAATGTGGATTGGGAAGTTAATTGATTCCTTCCCCGGGAAAGGATTGGGATTAATTACTAAATATAAGCTTCCCAAATACTACCGCATAATTGTGGATTCAATTCGTCCATAAAGATCATCCTGGTATTGAGGATCTCATACCTTCAGGTGGATCATTTGAAGAGAAATTCCAACTGAATTGTTTGGGTTGCGATGAAGATGAGTCGGCCATTTGTTTGCGAATTTGTCCTGCAAATCACAACTGTAATTTCAATGCTGGTCATACGTGATAAAACTCGCAATGTGAAAATCCTTTTCTCGAGAAGAGATATTGAAGAAGGGGAAGAAATATGTATCAGCTACACGAATTTCAAAGATATAACAAATAACATAATATCTGCAGAAATGTGTAGAGGTCTACTTCAAGAAACATGGGAAATTGTTTGTCCTGAGAGTTGTGTCTGCTATGACGCACAACTGAAAAGTATTACACAAAAGAGCATGAAACTTGACTCTGAAATTAATATTTTGGTCACCACGGGAAGACCACATGCTTTTGATGAGGTGTTCAAAGCTGTCATTCAGTTGATAGAAAACCATGAAATAATCCAGCCAACACTTGATGTTAAGTTATACACCCTCAATGTCAATGACGCTCTTCAAGTTAAGTAAGTACAATTATATTATATTATATTATATTATATGAGGAAAAAAACTTTGAAGCCCGCTACAAATTTTATCCAAAAACTCTACTCGATCAAAGTATCCATTTGGCATTCAAATTCCCCAGAGGTTTTGGAAATTAAGGGGTACGTTGATAACATTAAAACTCACCCAAAGTACTTGCTTTTGGGATAAAGTTTATACACTTGTGGTCAAAATCGTTAACGATTGCGGATTTTTTTGAAAGATGAATAAATAATAAAGTTGTTTGTAAAAACTTCGAAATATTTGGTTATCTTTTGCATTTCTTTGAACCAATGAAAATATGGGATTCCACACCATTTACATTTCATTTAGAAATCATTTTGGGGTGACACCCTGACCCACATGGGGGTTTCAATGCTACGTTATAATATTCTTTTGTAAAAAGGGAATATTTTACAAAAGTGTTACCAGTCATTTGTTGGCTCACTGTATAATTAGGCTAGGTTAGGACCCTGAGCAAAGCCGCGATGGTCGAGCTAAGAAATACCAAGCATAATATTATTTTCGGGTTGGGTTTTGGGTATGATTAGCTAAGGTTCGGGTTGGTCATGTGGTCAAAGTCACCCTCCGTCGTGTAGTTAGTGCGATTAGTTCATTTTCATTTTGTCAAATCCCCCAGAAAGTTCCAATATCCAGGCTGGGTTAGATTAGATTGATCCATACTACAAGATTGTTCGAATGGATTAAAACATACTAGTACGGATTACGGATTGGTCCTTTCGGGGTTAAAAAAATACAAACTGCAACATATTACAGCATCCACCTACGTAATTAATTATTCCTTGGTAATGATAATGATAGCACAAGCAAGCTCCTTTTCATCGTTCACTTCACAACGATTTATTACCAGCGAAGCTGGATATGCTTTCGTACAGTCAGTCCGTCCGTCTGTCCGTCCGTCCGTCCGTCCGTCCGTCCGTCCGTC
>JAQFYC010002687.1:0-24195 GCA_034694165.1 Tomocerus mixtus | reverse complement strand
TTTCTATGTTGTATGTGGCACACTCTTCTTCACTAGGCACAATATGCATACAATAATAGTAAATAAATATTATGTAATTATTGTTATCTACGACTACAGTAATCAGTTATCCTGTACGCCCACAAATGACAAATAATTATGGTACTGAGCGTTAGGGAGACAATTATGCAAACCCAATACACATACTAATTAAGCTGAAATGAACAAGCAATATATTCTGTGGTTGAATATGGATATTTACTTATACTACTATATAGGATATCACTCTTTCCATTTAAACAAAATAGATGTACTGATTAAAATGTCATTACACTCTGTTTAGACTAATTCTAATAATGATAAGTCTATTTGGCTGTATATAAACACTGCAGGAACCAAATTTACTAAAGTTAACAATAGTTAGTAGAAGTAAATTAGCAGATACATTTTCCTTATAATCCACTAAGAATTGTCTAATATAGAAATGCCTCCTCGAGTAGTAACTGAAGATATTTTCGGATATCTTCCAAAACAAAATACTCCAAATGAAGCATGGATAATCAAGAGATTTACAATGACCAATACGTCAGGAACAAGTGTACAGGTAAGAAAGATTTATTTATTGTACGAAATGATGCCCCATGCATAATTCCCATGGAAGATTTAGTGGCTGCATAATTATGATATATACTATATAGGTACACGCACTCATAATATACGCCTGTCATTGTGTAGTACGGTATAGAGTATAGAGACAGTAATTGTAGGTTCGTTACATAAATAATATTAATTAATAATATGTAATGTTTCTGCTAATTATCTAAATAGGTAATTTCATACGGAGCAGCAATAACTTCAATTGTCCTTTTAAATAAAAATGGAGTTTTCGAAGATATTGTACTGGGGTTTGATGACGTTGCATGTACGTAATTTCCCTTATAAAGCTATTATTATTTTCATCTGCAATATTTTATGCATGTACATTAAATGTGTTTTTTCTATAGCATACTTCGGTGGAACTAATGATTACTTCGGGGCGTCCATTGGGAGAGTAGGAAACAGAACAGCCGAAGGAAAATTTACTCTGGATACTATTGAGTACCAGCTATCCCTTAATAACAATGGCCATCACCTTCATGGAGGAATAGCTGGATTCGATAAGGTAACATGGTACCAATTACCAATTACCAAATAACAAAGAAATATATAATATGACCACTATTCCCTAATCTATTAACTATGGATTTCCTTTGCAGAGAATGTGGGAAGCTTCTGTTGACGGATACAAAGTCATATTTAGTCGTGTTAGTCCAGATGGAGAAGAAGGGTACCCCGGTGCCCTCATTGCCCACATAACAATGGAGCTGACCAATGATAACCGACTTCACATCGATTATTCAGCAACAACCACCAAAGCATGTCCCGTCAATTTGACAAACCACTCTTATTTCAATTTATCTGGACATGTAAGAATTTATATAGTATTAAATTAATTACTTATAGAATACCTAAGTTGTTAATTACTTAATTATCAATTTGTAAACAGAAAAACGCTGACAAGCGTTTAGAGGGGCATTACATTATACTGAATGCAGACCAATACACTCCTGTGGACGATGAGTTAATTCCTACTGGTAAACAAATAGTGATATAAGTACAAATACAGACGAGGCTGTAATTAAGTACAGAGAATAGACTTTTACATTTAAAAATTGGTTTATTATTATTTTTTTACCATATAGGTGAACTTAAAGACGTTTAGGGAACAATGTACGACCTAAGGACTAGAAAACATATCTATGATTTACTCCAAGAGAATCCAGAAGGCTACGATCACAATTTTTGTATCAATGATGGACCAGGAGATGAGGATGTGCGTTTTGTAGGACGGTAAGATATGCGAAGTATATAATATGTACATGTTTGTTTTTATAAGCATATAACCTTCCTTCAATGGAGTCTTAACGAAATTCGAACCAAAAATTATAGTGACATTAATATCTTTGTTATTCAATAGCATTCAGGACGAAACAAGTGGGAGAGTAATGGCTATTTACTCAGATCAGCCTGGTCTACAGTTCTACACTGGAAATTTCTTGCCTGAAGATGGATCCACAATTGGGAAAGAGGGTGCCAGATATTTTAAGAATGGAGCTTTCTGTGCAGAGACACAAAACTATCCAAATGCTATCAATTTGGTAAGAAAATATTTCTCAGCATACTTATGTTGCATCATGTAATGTTAAAAATGATGTTCTTGCTAAATTCGTTTTAACTTTTGTTTAGCCCAATTTTCCTGATTCAGTACTGCACCCCGGAGCCGTATACTCTCACAAAATGTACTACGAATTTTCCCTTATGACCAAAAAATCTAAAAGAAGTTCAAAGAAGTAATGACTATAAACTATTCAGTAAGCATTCAATGTAGCCTTTAAGAATGATACAAATATTCATTTCTTTATTTCACTTAGGCTACAATTTCTTAAATCCGCACATAAAATAAACATTACCTAGAGTTATATTATTGTATATATTAAATAGATAATCTGTTGCAGGGTACGACTTGTCATACTAAATGAGCATATAGGTACATAGTAAATGCAAAATACTAAAATTCAACGTTACTACGAGACTACGACATAGGTTGTAAGAGAAGAGAATTACATACTGCAGCCGAGATTTGCAATATGCATTTTATTTACTATCCGTTGTATTTAGTACAGTTTACTAATATAGTAGTCATTGACGTAAGGACAAATACAGAAAGTACAGGCGCCCTAAGTTAAGTAAGTCATTCATAAGCTACTATATATCATACACATTACATTGTACCCACCATGTACTTAATATAAAGCAGATATCCAGTAATTTACTATCCATATAAAAAGTACATTAATGAAATAAGAAACGCAGTAGCAAATCTTAAGACGATCATTAAACTTCTGGTAAGATCATAATTTTTACTCAGGAGCTTAAATCGTAGGAGAAAACACGGCTGCCTAGACGAATCAAGAGTCAACTAGGTATATGTACTGCTGTAACGTCTACTCTATGTATCAAATGGAAAGTCAAACCACAAGCACATATGCTAAATAAAGCTATTATACTATATACTATCCATGTCAACCCTTTTACTATTTAAATAAGTCACGGAATAAGAATAATGGAGCAAGTGTGAATGCTATTATCATATATCTAAACTAAGCTCTTCGACACAGATGAAAGAAAATTAGCTTAACGTTGGTAAAAGAGATTCGGGAAGCCGTAATTCAGTTCCACTCCTACAGACTTACTTTTATTCTGGCTCATTATCCATGCTCGTATGCTTTTTTTTCTAATTTTTGTAACATCTAAGCAGATATTTACATGTTACGTCACCAGTTGTTACATATAATGTATTTGCATAAAATATATGCATGTTTACATACATAGATTTCTGAAACATCTCGAAATTCCCATTCTGTACGTATTTAGCTACGTAATTTACTTATCATATTTTTTGTAACGGTGCCTACTAAGTGACATATCTTTGTCAGAAACTGAAATGCTAACATAAGGTTTTGTTTTGTGACTGAAGTGTTTATTTCCCCTTAGAGAGATCCCTCATACCGTAAAAGTTCCCTCCAAAAATCAACATCTAGACTAATAATAGTGTTATGTTATATGGATGCCTCTGCCCTGGGTTGAAGTTTACAGGGCCTAACAGAAATAATTATTAGGGAAGCAGGCGCAAGTTCTCGGGAACTTTTAAGATCCATATAGATTCTCTAACATAATTTTGGGGTGGTACCCACAAATTCTTGCAGGCTTAAATATATTAAGTATGTGTGTGTTGTATAGCAAATTCTGTAGCCTTGTAGCTACAGATAAATGGCTGTGCTAAATATGTATCTGTATACTTTATACATATCGCATAACGTGAAATAACTGAGAAAATAAAGAAAAACATGACTCGTGTAAGTTTAGTAGGAATGTTTGGTTTAGTTTTAGTATAGAATTCTGTTTAAGTAAGCTCTAACTGGTATTGTAGGAGAATTCCCCCCGAGCGGGCGAGCTGACGCTGACGCGACGACGGACCGATGAATATCAGAGTTTACGTTTACAGAGTGTCAACACTTCCGGCGTACACAGATTTAACAAGACAGCCCTCAACCCACACACATCACATTGTATTGCATTGAACTATTCTGCTCTCTTTTCTTTTGCTGTTCTTTGGTCTCCCTGGCCTGGCTTTGGCGTATCGTCGTGGCATCGCATGGCTTGACATGGTTTTGGTGTTCTTCTCTACCTCTTAGGTCGGTGGGTTACTCAATTACACTAATATCAACTTATATACAATAATATAACACAGAGCAAGGCTACCAGATTTCGAGAGGCACAAATCGTGAGAAAGTTCGGAGATAGGCTCCACAAAAATTGGAACACTTTCTGTTCTGATCTAATATAAATTAATACATAACATAACTATTTTGCGACTTACGCCTAGTTTATACTCAAAGAAAGTGAAGTTATCAAGGAAGGATATAACTTCACTTTATCACCATGTATACTTCAAAGAAGTAGAATCTTAAAGTGAAGTTTATCATTATACCCGTTATTGATTCCCAAAGATGAGAATTTTCACTTTAATTTCACGGTAACTTCATTTTTCGAAGCATAAACAACTAAATACAAACTTTTTAAACTAATGAGGACGTTAATTAAGTAATTTTCAGTCGATCCATCTGCTTCAATTAAATTTTGCAAAATTCTAATTTTTCATATTTCTAAATAACGGGATATAAATCATAATCGGAACACATTGTCAAAAGTGATTAAAAGCGAGGAGATCCAGAAAATGTGTTAAAATCTGGTAGCCCTGGCCAATAAATACTATAAGTATTACTGCATAGAAAAGTTGAATGGGTCTTACTGAAGATTAATACCCGAGAGTGAGTAAGTCTGCTTAGCCAAACCATACGGTGTCTCTGTGTCTAGTCTACACGAAGTAATCCCGTCGTCAGAGTGAGAAGTAAAAAAGAAAGTTTACTCTCAATCTCAATCAAATCAGGGACATGGACGGAGAACGGAGAAGCGTGTGTGAATTGAGAGAGAATTGTCAATGAGCGTGATCCAACAGCATTTCCCTGTCACCAAATCAAATCACGAACGATCCTTCTCGATCTGAATCTCTAATTGCATTTCCTTGTTTTCATTAACAGGAGAAAACTCACCCGAGTGAAGTGAAGGGACAAACTCTTTTACTCAATTTACTCTCTTTTATGGCTAATCAATAAAAAGTGTAGCAAAATATCTGAGTTCCGTGTGAGTTCATTAATCTGTCTCTGCATTTCAAGGAAAGATTGCTAGAAGAGTGCACACTTTTACTTGTTTGAGTAGTTGCAATAAAACCTTTAGAGTTAATATCATTAAGTGATTGAACTTGAGTGATCTTTATTGTTACTGGCGGAAGTCACAATCGTAAACTCTTATTATACGTACATATCTATTCATTAAGGATTCTTGCATACAATTCCTTCACTTGTATGAATTCATCGTGATTGTGAATCTAAGAAAGTTATTCTGCATTTTGATATCTTCTGTAAATGTTTAGTCATATAGGTACTTAGCAGTATCAGTATTTTTACAAAAGTTGCAAAGAAATACCGTAAAGTTCAAGTTAAAAATTTTGAATTTTGAAGAAGGAAGAATAGTAGTGTTTAAAGCTATATAGGTACAACATATCTGTAAATTGACAATGACGGAACCCATTCAACAGTTACTAGATATGGAAGACGAAAGAGGGAAACTAAGCAGAGGGAGAACTCCAGACAGACTTGATCCAAGTCAGGCAAACAAAGGAGAAAGGAGAGGATCCCACTTAATGGCAGCAGCAGGGATCGATATAGAACGACGACGACGACTTTCCAATCAAGAAGGTCGTGTACTACAAGAAGGCAATCAAGTGAGCTTCTCATTTTTCTCAATTAACTACTATTAATTAATAACGATAACATACAATATGTATAATTAAGCATTCCATATAGTGAAATATCAGTATCAGTAGATAGATACTTAGAAAGTTAAGTCATCATACTACCAATTACTATTATAAGTGTTAGAACCAAAGTTCTTATTACTAATGATGACGCAAGAAAAAACTTTCAGAAAACTCTGCATCACACTTAAAGGAATTTTGTACACAATTACTTCCATTGTATAACAAATACACACAAAATTCCCAACTAACTTATGTAATTGGCCAGATGTATCCACATTTCCAGCTTTCACACATACTTACTGCAGACACATGAGACATTCCTTCCTAAAATTAAAGTTTTTGTGCTAAAATCGCATAAATGATTTAAGAAATTTTTAAGATGCACACGAAATACATAACCTACCTGATCCTTACTACTATTTATCACTGCAAATTCAGGAACCTATACTACAAGCTCTAAGAGTTTGAACCTGATAATATGTAATAAATAGGTATTTATGTCATGGAAGTGATGAAATGACTATTAGAAGAGGACATTCACACTTTGCTTACACCTTTAGGAAGGTTTGTACATATACTACAATTTGTAATACGGAATGTTTATAGTGTCCGTGTCAACTGTATAGAACTCCGTATATTGATATTTGCATTGCATTATTTTCTGCTAAGAAAGCTCTAAGCAATTTTCATTTACAAGAAACCCATTCTTTCTACGGTCGGTGAATATTCACTGTTTAGGGCTATTATAATCTTGTGTCTACATATTGTCCACTTAAGTAGATATATTAGGTTGTATGTAGTTTTAATGTATTTACTATGTGTCTGCTTTTGTAGTGTAGTTAGTCTAATAAGTATTTCACTTTTCATGCATACAGTAGAAATCGAAGTGACTCATGTTCAGTTACGGATGCCTAAAGTTAAACTGCAGTTCATTCAGCTTGTATTTATTACATGTAGGTAGCCAAGCTATATTGTATTGCCAAAATTAATCGGAATATTTCATAGTTACATTATGCTACAAGAAAAGACATACTGCATAGCTGCAGTAGTAGTACTTAAGTGACATGAAAATGAAGAACTCGTGATGTTTGACATATATTGAGCACGATACAATGGAGACAATGAGTATTCAGGTGAAAGTCCCTGTTACCTGCTTAAATTCTATCATTACTCTCAGACTCGGTATTTTGTAGAGACATGTTAAACTATTTGTATTATAACTACACTAACCAAACCATATAATTTGTACTAATAATGTGTTTTGTCATGGATTATATGAACGAATTTCTGGTAACTGAAAACTTCTTACATTAACTTTTCTGTACCAAATCAGGGGAGGAGGCAATATCTGCATCTATATTCCAATTTATAAATAATGAAAAATTCAATGCTAATGGCATAAAAATAAAAAATTAATTCAATATGAAATAAAAAAAAATTTTTAAAAAAACAAATTCAAGTTTTACAGTAGAAAAAAAGAAATATTTTATGAAATAACTACAGCGAAAGGAAAGATTGATTTTTACCTATGCCATTAACCTCATCAATGTATTTACAGATAGTTACAACTCACAGCACTTAAACCATTTAAGTTATAAATGTGTTGCTCTTTTTACATTATGCACTGAAATGCTACTGAGTAACTTTTGGTTTTATTTTCGATCAGCTATACTTCCGATAGTAGCCCATACAAAATTAACAATGGAAACAGGTCATATAAGATACAAAAACATTGAAGACATTGATTGGCTTATTTATTTGGTACCAGGAGCTAATGCTGATAAAGTATTGTATCTGTATACACAGCAATAGCAATACGTTAAATTACTAAAGGTATACCAAAGTAATGTAACAATATGTAGCAAAGACAAAACTTCTATAATCCTCCAAATATACATTATAGTTTTGTAGTACGATCAAATATCAATTTTATTTCTCTATAAAGGCTAGACTGGCGTTGGTTGTCATTTTAGATATCACACATTGTCGTCGTATGAACCCCATTGTGTTTTGCTGTCATGTTGTGTCAGAGAGTATGCAAGGTTGTCCATGAGAAAAAGATAGATAGATAGTAAAAGTGAGTGCAGCTCTAAACGAGAACATGCAATGGAAGACATTATTATTAAAAGAGAGCAGAAGTGACATCGACAACACATAACACAACATAAGGGAGAAAGCTCTGCAGGACACAGAGTGATCCATTGATCCATGTCTCCAGAACCATCAACAAAATATCAGTACAACGTATGTCCATTTATTCTGCTTCTCTGTTCATTTTGCAGAATGAACGGAATTAGGACACAAACTGTTTCGAAAATAGAGAAAGGCTTCTATAAAAGGCTCATTATAAAAGGACAGTGGAAAAAAGCTTGCTGATACCAAATGACACTATCACACCAGACGATGAAATATTGTTATGAATTATTATATAATATTCGAGTTATTCAGATACTGTCATCAGTTAAATCAACGTCTAGAAACTATTAATTTTCCATTACATTCTATAAAATTGCACTAATATAATATAATTTATAGGTACAAGCTTATCTATAAGTGTGGTGAAGTGCATATCACACTTCCGATGCACACTTTATCGGGGATTGGTTTAGTATAGTACTTACCTAAGTTATATTTATAGCTACTTATGAATTACGGACGCAGACATAAAAATAATATAAGCCAAGCCAAAGAATTACATGCAGTACTTTTCCGTACATGCTATGCAATAATGCAACCTATCATTTATTCATTGTATTACATTGCTGATTGTAAACAACACAATTCCATATTTTATGAAGGTGGATTAAGCTTATGACAGTGACAATGTTATTTCTAGCCAAAAAAGTATCTCAACAATATAAATTGAATATCATCATTTCTAGCCTGCTGCCAATTGAATATTTCGTAGTACACCAAATTGTATTTATTATTACTAATTGTATAGATCTTCTTTACACTATTATGGGAATGCTTAAATTGAAAAATTCCTATTTTCCTGCGAAGTGTATAATTGTAGAGAGGAGTCCCGCCTTGAATGTGGTTCTGGTTACTGTGATTTATGTCACAATAGATTCGTATCTCATCACAATCAGTTAGAGCCATTACCACAGGATACATTAAAAGATTCGTAGGTAAAAGCCGAAACGTATGCCATTGCATTGCATATCTGAAGAAGAATATTATGTGATACCGTAGTGTGCTTACGTTTGGCTCGCAGATTCTTTGCATTTTCCATGTGCAAGCTTGCGCCTAATGAAAAGAGACTAACAAGATTCATGATTTCTCCCTGCGCCTATTTTTGGACGATTCAACATTTCTTATCACTTTACTTCCTCATCCATTTCCCTATAATAATATATGTACTATGTAATCTCGATGACATAACGTGTCTCTAAGTAAGCATATAATACTTGGTTATATTTACATTGTAGATAGATAGTGTTTGGTTTAGAAGGATTCCCTCACTTAGGTGTAAATATAAATAAATAGAGAATATAGAAGAGATATGTAAAGATCGACCCACATTTCAGTTTCAGTCATAGTTTTTTCACAATTGGAGCAACAGAGTTATAATGCAAGAAGATAAACACGCCAAGTGCTTACATGTGTTTTTAAAACCTACTTGTGTGTGTGTGCAAGTTAATTCTAACTTGAAATAAGACGAAGTAAAATTGAAACTGAAATATGTACCTTAACTACCTATACACAATCTTAACTACCTATGCACACTTTACACTTATACATAGTATTTGACTACAGTACAGTGTAGCATTTCAATTGAATTATTTTCCACGCAGTTTCCTCTACAGCATAAATTCCTCCTTCATTTCTATTCTACGCAATAATGCGATCATTCACCGTGTCCTCTTATTTTCAATCCGAAATCTAATCCAACACATTTGGATTCCGCTTTATGACATGATGATATATTTAGGTTTATGCGTGTGTACTTATGACTTACGTAAAGCTCTTAATTTTGTTTATTTTTCAATGTGGTAAATATACACACACTCAAACGTTATGCGGGCATGAGATGTGACTATGTGAGATGACGTGACAGCTGAATACGTCAAGTCAGTTGTCAGTTCGCATTAAAAGCTATGACTAAGTACAACAACAGAATTATAGTGAACTATAGGCCTATTAATAAGTAAAATGATCCCCAGAATTTCAGAATTGCATCTTTAAGAGTTCTATGGAAGTGTTCCATTGAACAGAACCCTTGTGTACTACGTCACTAGTAGCAGTCATTATCATTATGTACCAAATATACGTTTTTTCCATAGTATGTAAAGGACAAAGTTGTCTGGCCAAGATAGCTTGGTTCTTTTACATTCTATACAAAATCGTGGATTCATTTCTTACATAGGTGACGATATAGTATGTGTATTACCTCAAACTGAAATTGAAAATAATTTATATTTAGAACAGTTCTATTGCGTAATTTGCGACTATTTCTACTTAAATAGGTAGGTAGCTATTTAACTAAAATACTTACCTAAATTAGCAAAGCAAACTTTTAAAAATTAAAAAAAACTTAACCTTAAAACTTTGAAGACCTTTAGCCATGATTTCCGTCATACTGAACTACCCGGAGAACCTCTTTAAGCTAGGAATATGAATTTAAGTCTACACATATTGATGTAATTGTTTATTTTTTGTGAATTTTAAAATTAGGTCCTAATAGAAGATAAAGATGGAAAGATTACAAAACTGGAAGTCATGGAGGTGCGAGAAAAAATGGGGATGCTCAGAAAAGCCGTCCCAACTCTTCCAATTTTTATTGCCATACTTCTGTTTTTAGTAAACTTAACCCTTCCTGGAATAGGTATTGACATGCTGTACTCAATTCTATTTTTGTATGTAGGTACTATACTATAATTCTGTAAATCAACTTAGATACAGATAATTTACACTAAGGATAACTACTTAAGTAGTTTATGAAATGACCTTGACAGCAAATAAATAAATACAAGTTAGGATTTAGGATTCTCTAAAGAGGTTAACTTGATTTGAAGTCATATTAAAGTATAATTTATTGCTTTCTTTCTCAAGGTACTCTGATAGGAGCTGCTAGTCTCCTCTGTTGTGGAAAATGCCGACACGAAAAAACATCTCAAGGAATCAAATATGGAGTTCTGGCTGGACTAATACAACTTCTAACATTTATTTTCATCATTGGGTGGATCTATAGCATAATTTACGGTGTGCATATGGTTCAAGATGCAAGTAAGTCTGTAGTTCTGTTTTACGACAGGATTTTATAGTGGACATTTATGAGTTTTGCAGAAATACAGAATAAATAATATGTATTAGTTTTAGCACAAAAATAGTGTAAATGTACATAAGCATCTGCAACAGTATCTTTGTAGGTGAACTAAATTATTTTTACATTTATCTCTTCTAGTTACTAAAGCAGCAATCAAACCAGAAGGCCAAGACGGAAAAGCGAATGGAACAGATGAAGAGAAGAACAAGCTACCACCTAATGGTAACAAGCCAACTCAAGCTTGGGCTTAACTCAACACACTAGTCCTACCTGAAATCAACTGAAGAAATCAATTTTTAATTCTTTTAAATATAACAATTAAATGAGTACAGTATAAGAATATCCATTTAACTTTTTAGTGCAAGAGAGATTTTAAATTGATTGAGATTAAGACGATCTTGCATATCTTGTTCCTAAAACTGTATACATTACGTATACTTAAATATGTACCCCTACTTAGAATGAATGTTATGTGCTAATTATGATAAGTACATTTGTACACATAAGAACATTTTCCCTATATTTTATTTGCAATGTAAGAATATTCTACATTAGTATAGTTAAAAGTTGTACCTTATAGTTAAAAGTTGTTTACTGTAAACCACTAAGTGTAAATACAATCTTTAATGATCTATGTTCTTTAAACTCAGATAAGAATGTGTCCCTATCACTTATTATATCCCCAAGTCTATATATCGCATTTAGCTCTTAATTAACGACATTAGCTTTAGTGTCCCTAAAATGAGATGCCAAACAAACCCTGTCGTTTAATTCTGTTAATTAAGCTTACATAATTAGTATACTTCTCCCTACAGTTCCTCCTATTCCAATTTATTCCTCTACATAAATAAACATAACATGTTTTTTCTACCGTATAATTACAATTAGAGGTGAAGCTTGTAAATGCTTTCACAAATTGTACATAGGTATTAGAACTGAGTCACAAATCAGCTAAGCTAATGAACATTAACACACATTATGTTAATATCAGTATCAGTTATACACTTATGTAATTTTAGACTTTAGACCTAAGTACTTACAGAATTCTGAAACATAGAACATAGTATAGTACCTAACAGGAAATTATTATATGTACTTGTATACAATATTAAAACTATTTCATAGTTAACCATCGGTTAAATGGTAAAGTAACAAATTGCTACTTAGGTACATAGATATTATTATTGTATTCATCAAACATATTAAATTGATTAACTGTATATGTACTAGGTGGACAATTTTATGTGTATTACTGGCATTCATTATATATTGTGCACATTAAAGGAAAAATTGCCGCAATGATACTTCTATCGCCAATTTATCCATGTGAGCTTGAATCATACATAATACACTGTCAATTATTGTCAATTGTGGATACTGCTGGTCTACATATTTAATTGAACGCTTCCTAAAGCTCAAAAGATTCACAATATGACAATCGCAACTCTGTTTTATATTTTAGTGGTATATAATCTTGGAAAATTACATTTACTTACTACACAATTACCTTAGTAAATAAGTGTCTACTACGTATGTAAATATGTTCATTAATAATACCCACAAATAATATAAACTAATATAAAGTACATGCTATAATGTAGAATGCTAAATAATACCAGAAAGAGTGAATAACACAGGTAAGTCTACGTGTGCCATTATTCTATTATTCTTATTTCTATTCGTACGACAGGGAGAGTGGTAAATATTATTGAAATGAAAGTTGTCAATTTATTTCAGAATACTTACTTCATACGCTGACACTGGCCAGGCGTTATGTTAGCACCTGGTCTGGTCCAGATTAATGTTTATCTTATTTATTCTTAACTGGACCTAAACTCTACATACATTATCACGAAGGTTTTATGAAGGCAACTGGCAGCAAAATAGCTTCATAAAATCGCTGTAAGAGATACAAAGTAGCTTTCTCCCCTACATTTCTTACATAGCTGCATAACATAACTAGTATTTAATCGTGAGACGATTAAGCAATAAATTACCATGTACCATGTGGTAATTAATTTAGTAAGTATGTACAGAAGTATAAGCAAAGAACGTAGCGCCTCACTGACGTCCATATTTCACTTACAATCTTCCAAATCCATATAAAATTGCTATAAACAATCTCCTCTTGGATTACACATTACCAATATATTGCATCAGCAAAATTAAATGAGAATGTGTCAAGGAATCCAGTGGATAGAATTTATATGTAAGCACAGAGTACAGACTACACTGTACTTTGTGCATTTTATATAATTATAAATATTGCATTTTTAGTTTGTACTTCAGAATCTTCTTGTATTTCATGTAAGCATGTACCTATTACTAATATTAATAATTACTAATAACGTACATACCGTAAATGCTCTAATAGCCGCCCCCGGCGCTTAGCGAAATTTTACCTTTTTCGACCCGGCGCTTATTAGAGACCGGCGTTTATTAGAGACCCGGCGCTTATTGGAGATCCGGCGGCTATTAGAGCATTTACGGTAATTAATAATGTCACAAATATTGTAATATGCCTTTTTTCTACAATACAATATTAGGTTTACTGTTTGTCTCATCGATCGCTGTGCATGCAGAAATCAATGTGATCTATACCACAACAATTATCAAATGTATTAATTTATCCACTTTTATCTTAATGGCTCCTATTTTTTAACGATTAAACGAATACAACGTTAGCAGTCGCTTAGCAGTCAAAGTTCCTCCAGCACCAACACTTGTAGACATGTCTTATGAAGAAAAATTAAAGGCCGAGACCGAAGATCAAATCTTCTATCAATACTATCAATCAGATGTATGCAGCAGGGAAATTAGCCGGCTAATGGCTACTCCTCATTTAATTTTATCAACTAATGTATTTAGTCATAAGTACTTTAAAACCATCACTAAGCAAATGCAATAGTCAATAGTTAGTTCTAATTAGCGCTAATCGACATACCCTCATATTAATCAACCTTACTACTACTACTACAACTACTAGTGGCTATGCATATTTTGCGAAAAATGTAATGATCGAATTTTACAAAAAGTCACATTTCATATCGCTTTAGCAGCTTTTACATAAATGGTATGTGAGTTATATATGTCCAGCTGTTATAAGCAAGCAAAAATGGACATTATTTAAACAAAATATCTCAGAATATGACACTATTCTATAAAAGAGGATTCAAAATAAAAATGTTTTCGAAAGAGGACATCGATACGTCTGCTAATATAGAGACAAGACACTATGCAGTATACACCTAGATTTAACTATAGTAATACCAATGCAATGCTTTATTTGCTAGCTGATGACTACTATGCAAATGGTATGGAGGTACCTACTTACAATTACATAGTATATGTTGTGTTATCATTCATAACCAGTTTAAATACGTGTTTGTACTATATATGTACATAACTTACACTTCAATCCTATATAGCACTAAAAGTACATAATTTGTTAAGGAGATTTTTTATTAGAAGTGACAATGAGACAGAAGTAGAACTATGTACTACATACATACATTTGTATCGTTCAATTAATATTAAACCCTGAGATTGAACTCGTTGAACTTTGTTTAATCGATGCGGATTGAGGACTAGTAATATTATACAGCAGAAGCAGTCTAGGAAGAGGTAGTACACATTAAATGCTTACAATACCAATCCATCTTTAACTTAACTGTAATTAAGTAAATTAGCATAGACAGTAGAAGTAAACTTCTACTGTCTATGCTAATGAAACTAGACTATCATCTGACTTTTACATAGATGCTCTACATATTTCACTTTTTTATTTTCAATGATTGCAGTTCACGGTGGCACCAATTCATATTGCCACATCAATGAAAGTCTCTCTCCATTGTCCCTAAATCGAAGATGAGTCTATTATAGTACGTAGCTAAAAAAAGTGTTGCCTGCTATGTACTATTTGACTTTGATTTAGTCGATTAGTGTTTAATGATCTGTAACGATTAGGAAACAACTACATAATATGTACTTTATGAGATATCGGTCAGCCAATACATTCATAGCTAGTAGTAAGATTAAAAGCTTATATAAATGGCATTGACAAATCGGCACCTCTCTAGAAACTTAATCACATACAGCAAGTTTAAGACCATATGCAAAATCTGCATCATTTATCCAGCACATACTAATACGAGTGTACAAGTATTCAATTCACTAGATATTATAGTAAGTATTGCTGATTTACTAAAGTTTCGGGAATTTGGACAAGTTTAGTTTGTGGTACGTAAGTATTTACTTATAATTACATATTACATACATATGATAAATGATACGATGACAGGGTGGTTAAATGTAACTTCAAATATTAAAATAGTTTTCATTTACATAATCTTATCAAAGTTTACATCATTTCAAGAGATAACTGCTAGCCTTAAGACGTAGAACAGAAAAACATCATGCCATGCACAATTGAGATCAGATGAAAATGTAGAAAAACACTCTCAGGAAGCTCAGAGGGCACACTAACTAACTATCAATATATATAACTACTATAATGATAAAACTTCCTCGAAAAGTAAATAAATAATAGTTATATCGTATAGTTAGATAGAGTATTTTTGTTGGGCAACACATTTCCAGAATGTGTTTACATTAAAATGAATATTTAATCCAATTTTATCAGTAAAAAAGTTCACAAACATATTCTGTATCTTCAATGGGAAAATAGTTATAAAAGAGAAAGAAATATCTTTCTGCGAATAGTAAAAGCTGGTGATCATTCACATTTAAGCAAAAGTAAAAATGAATACAGATAGAACAACATATATAACATAAAAACATCTATGTATTTGTTAAAGATTAAATTATTTTATGGCTTAATGAAATGATAATTTAAATGAAAACACGATCTCGTTGGCGTGCACATGTAAATTGTAAACAGATAAACAGAAAGATATAAAAAATTAGCAGAGTAAAATTATTTTAATAACAATTATATACGCTAAGTAAAAATATAACTACATACTCTGATTAGTGCTAATACTAAGTTAGACGTGGTTGATTTTACAGCCTTTACAATTACCATAAATTGTTCTGTGTGTGATAAATACAATAGGTATTTCAATAGGCAATTACCTTATACTATTGTAGTTATATACTAAGTGCTCCGTAAACGATTTTACGCTTTTGAGTATGTATTAACACGTAACGTGTACTCTATTTACTTTATCATCAATAGGGCATACTAGTTACATGCAGTAATAAAGTAGTAAACCTTTTATCAATAAATATTGTCGCATCTAACAAGGGTAGACATATAGAGAGGGAAGAATTCAAGGCCCTTCCTATTAACTCAGGAGTCCAGACTGCAAACAGTGCAGAATGCACATCGTCGCAGAATAAGTAGAAAAATATCATTCATAAAAGGAAATGTTTTTCATACAAAGTTTAATTAATGAGGAAGACAGATTAAGACAGACCGCTTTTTACATACACGGGAGTAAATATGGATCACAGAGGTTAATTATTTTAGATTCACTCGCTTTTAACTTCAGACAGATTTACAATTACAAGTAGGTAATCGAAAAAATCATCTACGTTGCAATCGTGCGGCTGAAGTTAAGAGATCTTCCATTTCATCAATAACAAGTTACACAAATAGATAACAAAAAGTAAACACCGAAGCTAAAGTTTACAAAAATGTAAGTAGTAAACAAGTATAAGTACATATCATTGCAAATTCACAGCCTCTGTAAATGAAAACGAAAAGTACAAGTCCACATTGCATTGCAGTTAATTTACATAAATCAGAAGGGAAGAAAGTGGTATTTCGGGATTAGAAATAGTAGGTAGGAAGAAGAAGGTAAGGCAGGCATCTGTTTTTATTTTTCTCTCTCGAGATTGTATTCCCTTTAGGGTGTGTGCCTACAATGTAACATGTGTATGGTACAGATAACAAATGGCTCCATCAAACCCTCAAAATTCCAAACCCAGCCAAATTCCCGTACGTTATTTATCCGAGTGTTTTATCACATCTTTCATTTTTCTGCACCCAACTACTATATAGCTAATAGCTACTGATCAGTAAGCTGTGCCTCTGTACTTCTTTATCACACACAATTACTTATTTCAGTAAAAAATTATTATTTCATTCCCTTAAAAATTATGAATCAGTCCAATTCATAATCATCTACATTAATTAACACGCTAGAAACGACAAAATAGCTTAATAAATTAGATTTGAGCCGTAAAATATAGAAACAGTAGCAAAGATACTTTTTGTTTATCCTTAAGTTTGGTCAACCCTTTCTATTAGCCTTTGTATACAAGTATGTGTTATCTATGAACTGAATCAGCTCTACTTAAAGAACAAGACTTATGATTATGATTAGTATAATAACCTAGTTTCGTAATTATAAGCCAGGGATATTTGTACAGGTCAAGAAAGGTCGCCTGTACTGTACTTCACTCATGTATACTAATATACACATTCTGGCAGTTCTCCTATTCTCCAATTCTGGCATGTAATTAATTGCGAAATTAACAATCCCATAAAAGATGTTCTGATGAGACTGATCTTACTTATGATATGATAAGAGATATTTAAGTTCCGAATTAAAGTGCGTACGCTGACGTACATTCCGAATTTTTGCAATGCCAGCAGAGTACCTAGTTTGAATTGAAGGTTACGGTTTATACTTTAATTCATAAAAATAGTAATTGCTACGTACACTACTCTTCTACCTCAATATAAATAACATTAGCAGAGGCGCATCATCTATAGAGCTCATATGAGTCTACTAATATGGATTTAGCATATTATACTATTGCCAACAATTATGTCATAATAAATTACTACAGGGCTTATTATATACGTACTGCAAACACATTAACACATATCACACGAGTAGGTGTATTAGAATCTGCCACGTCGTCTGAGACACAGACAGATCAGAATGTTATCATAACCAAGAATGGTGTACTGGACTTACTGGAGTACTATGTATGGGAGACGATCTTTATTTCGATTCTGAAAGCCAAGTTCAGATTTGCATAGGAAAGTGAACATATTAAATATATTTACATACTTTACAATAGTTTAGGTTAGTAGGATAAAGTTGGTATATAATAGTTACAGAAATAGTTGAGTTGGGAAGGAAAAGACCTTGAAGACCGCATTTTACTACAAGATTACTATAACTTAGCAGAGTGTGCCCAAATGCGTTTTTCTGTCTGCCTTCTGAAATTCAACATTAAACTCTACCCGAATAATTGTACATTGTACAAGTACAAGCTCAATACCTAAACTAATCCTCCTTACTCAAAGAGAGACCCCATCTAAATCTAAACTCAAGGGCATTTCACACTGCACTCTTCCCGCTGTGTGCATAATCTCAAATAGTTAGATACTAGATACCCAAATCATTTTAATGCATTGGAATTAGAGCCTATAAGTAGTAATGCCGGTATGTAGGTCTGGCCTAATAATAAGTACCTATAGATAAATATTTAATTTTAGTAAAAATTCCAATGAAATTGTGAATCTAAAACGTATTTTCCATTACACCTTATTCAACCAAGTGTGGTCCGGTGTACTTTACCTGAGTATTGGTAATTCTTAGACACTAAAGTTATATGTAAATAGGGGAAACTGAGGACCCTGTCCAACCAAACTACTTTAAACCAGGACTGTCTAGAATTTATTAGTTATACAGATAGATTGTAAAAATAGTTCGACGATTTATTTGATAGCGTCAGTAAATTCCTCGAATCTGATTTTTACTACGCCTATCTTAAATCCCCGTCTTTTCTCGAGGAGGGTTGCTTAAGGGGCCCTAGGAGTATTTATTTAAAGATGGTAGTTAGTATTTGAACCGGAATTGCAAAATTACCAATTAATTATCGGAATATTACTAATTACTGAGGCATTGTACTTAGCACTTTCTACTTACTCTGCACTTACTTAGGTAATAAGCAATTATAGCCAGAATTTCTTAATACGTCATTAATTAAGAGAAATCCTCAGAAAGAAATGTTTATATGCATTATTTAACATACTTACTAGAGGATTTATGCATCTGGATACATTATGCAATTGTAAATACAATTAGGATATTCATTCATGACATTAAATATGACATATGCAAGTGAGTGCATCCAAATATCGCAACTGTCTATAGTAATAAGGAAATCTTTCCTTGCATGGTTGATTCGACCGGTCATTAGCTTTCGTCAATTTCGAGGAAGCACTCTACTTTGCTGGAACTGGAACATAAAATATCTTTAGGTCATGAAATATTTTGTTGTAAGTACACGAACTAATTTTCTGGAACGGAACAACCAGTACACATTTATAATATAATGAATTGGAAAAATACCACACTCGTTCTAAATAACTCATAATGATAATATCTCAACGTATTTTGTAGATACATGCACCCCATATCCGTATCATTAAGTAAATAGTAGCTTAGAGCAGCCAGCCTCCTCAAAATTTTTGAAAACTATTAATATCTCAGTTTTACACACCTCCTTTTCAACCATGAAATGAACTTTAAAATAACATACACACAGACAATTCCAAGTAAGTATTCATGTAGAAACAGCTAATGTATAACACAAAATGTATCTATGTCATGTCTACAGTCAAGTTTAGTTTAGACGCAGTTTTCTTGAGAGCAATACATATACATAGTATTCAGCTTAAGTTTATATTTGTATAAGTAGTTTAATTGTTTGTGATGACTATTATAACTTTCTGGTCTGGCATACTGACAAGAAGGGGTGTGTTGTGTTAAACCAACTCACAGACTTACTTTAGTAAATAAAGTTTAAAAGTTCAGTTCCCATTGGTCCAATCAGTAGGCCAACATCATCCAACAATACAAATACGTCTACATGTGCCAAGTACACTGTGTGACTGTATTGCTCTTCCTTTCGTTATGCTGGACCGAATCACAAAATAGAACTCATTGAAAGTCAAACTTGTGTCTTTACATACTTACATATACTTTTCCTCGCATAGCTTCAAGCAATGCAAATTAATAATACTCAATCTACAGATACTGCATAGATACTCTTATAAGAGTAAATGAAGCGCAAAAAAAATCATCCGAAGGACATCCTGTCCTGTATTACATCTGAAATATATTTATTGGATTTGTTAACAATCTATATGTTTCTATATAAATACTATGAATCTAAATACTAATTTAATTTGCAAACTCTTAAAAGTAATGTATATCTGTACTTGTGCCTATAGGTATACTAAAACAAAACATAATATAAGTACAATTAAAGGTAAAATAGACAAGCATTCATTCTAGTCCTACTATACCTAGTTTACCATACTTTTATAAACTTTTTGTTGCCTAATTTAATGTATAACTATAGAGTACTATGTATTTAAATTAACTATTTCAAGTGAAATGCCTATACAGACAAAACTGTATAGAAATATATAAGATTTTTTATTATAAAACACTATTAAGAACTAAGTACATGCATTAAAATAAGAATGTGTCATGAATGTTGATTGATATTTATTTAGTAAAGTTTATTAGCTCTGCATATCCTGTCCTGCAGTTTAAATGAAAACGGATGGATAAACTGGAGAAGCATTTACGTCACAATTTTACAAGGATAGCAAGTTTTGTATTATAACTACACACACAAGTGTACATCTATTCACTAAGTCTACATTAGAATAGTATAGTGCACAAAGAGATAGATATTTAGTACTGATATAAGTTAAATTCAACATTTCCAGAAAATATCTATTCAGTATTCAGTAGTGTGTACTGGAATTAAACGTTGATCGTACTTACATTAAGCAAACGTAAACATATCTAACGTTTGTCATTCAATACATTTATAAGTAATACATATAAAGAGTACCATCTCCTATTCTTCCTACTTGATTTGAGACAACTCTACACATACAGTACAGATTTACAGAGCACAAAGTAAGAGATACACGTAGACATACACATAGCTACATAGAAATGCATGCGAGGTGAGACATTACATAGAACCACCGAACCAAGTTCTAGTACATACATTTACATATTTTATTTACAACAAAGCAACCTTCTTATACTTGTTCCCTGCTTACTGCCGGCTCCCTATACACTATACACATGTATCTACCTGAAGCAATGCATTATCCAGTTTAATCCACAATAGTACTTATCACACAATCACAAAGGTCTATTTAGTTAGTACGTTCTGGGTTGTTTGACGATAAAGACAGATAAAACTGCAGTGCAGCCGAGTATTTATTACAAGTGCAGGCAGAAAAGACTTGGTCTCAGTTTTTATTTTCCGCATCATCTCCGAATACCCTTACTGCGATAGAGATAGATACCTAACAATTATCGACTGCGTATTTTCACTCTGTCCTGGCCTGGCCTGATATTACACATAAAACGCAGATCGATAGAGATATTTCCGCAAGCTCGAGTAGAATCGTAGCGAATTCTATTCTACATTTAAATCCTTTGCCAGAAAAATAGAAGAAAATATTTTGTCTACACAACAACAGCATTTTGGCAATTACTACTATTGTTTTCTTTGAAGATAAGCAGTTGCTTCCCAGATATTTTTGGCAGTCAAGATTGACACTTCATTGAGTTTACACTTTACTAAAATACAGTACGAATATACATACTAGACATTGCTCCCTGTTCCTGGGCTGCGGCTGGTTATAAAATATCTTAAAGCAATAAGACACGTTGCCCGTAATTTCTGCATACACGTGCTGTTGTAAGCAACAAACCTCAATTAAACTTCAAAACTGCAACACACTTCAATTTAAATCATGTAAGCATTTTAATTTTATTTCAAATACTTAATTTAGATTTTTATGTCCCCACTTTTAACAGTAAATTGAATACATAATAATATCCATAAACACATGAAGTATATATTTGTATATACACTATGTATTGCAAAACACTTAAAAGCTACATACGTTCATTCAGATAAAGCAATACATATTATGTAGTCGCACAAAGTTTGTAAAGATTAGGTACAGGGTACAGCACAACATGATTACATTGATTTGGCGAGATTTTTTGCAAAGTATAATTAATTTTGCACATAAAACTACCGAATAGGCAATGTTAATTTAAAAAACAATCGTCATTTAAAGGATAAAGGATAGCATCTACTACCTATTCAAAGATACTAAGGTAGGAAATATTAGGAACGCTGCCTTAAATATAAATATCCAATCCATCCAACCCTACTGATAGTCTTCTGGAGTAATAAAAATTGCATTACCTACTATGTACCTTTATATGCAACATTTTATTAGGACATACCGATAGTACATTGATATACTATACACAGTTACACAGTAAAAAGTATAAGGATACTTTGTATCTATAAGACAAAGATTATCCTTGTCCCTCTCCTATTTTATTATCTGTTAGTTATTAGTTATACTATGCATATAGCGATTTTTTGCAAACTCCCTACTCCTTGCCATTCTCCATGACATGACAGTCCATTAATTTCAACACATAAGAATAAAAAATTGCTCGAACTTTGTACTTTCTTTATCGACAAAGTGAATATGAACAACGTGAACTTTGTCTGGCAAAATTTATAGCAATTCGGACCATAGAAAATTAAAACAGAACAGAAGAATTGTCACTATGAATACTTATATAAAACACTACGATAGTACGTACAAGATGTGTGTTAAGCATACTATCTATAGGGAAGCATAAAAAACTATTAAAATTTGAACACGTACCATGACATCATTTATATAACTGTGGTTAATACCAACGTGATTCAATGCATTTGTAATAGGCTGTCGGATCAGTATAAGTATATAGTTATGCTTTCTTTAAGAATTGTACTTGTGGGTTGATAGGTTCAGGTTCCAAGTTGAAGCTGCCTTACTAAAGATATTTTGCGATAGGTCATAATAAAACAGTGAAACAGGTTTCCCAGATCAGTTTCGGTGTGCTTCGCCCAGCAGAGAAAGAATATAGTTAGCATTCAATTCATATTACATTAGGTATTAGCCTTAATACTGCTTTTATTAAGATTATGTATATGTACCTATACACATAAGGAAAGAAAGCAGATGCAGATGTGGTTTATTAAGATATACTTTACCTATGGGATGTATATATTTCATTCATTTTACACTTACGAACTAAAACTGTTTCTGATTAGATACTTTGTATAGATACGTCTACACGATAATTTACTGCCTGTTGCTAACAATGCTAAATTGTTAAGTCCAAAGTACATTTGAGACTCAGGAGAGACCAAACCCAAAATTGTAAAAGGGTTCTTACATAACTCATTTTTTTTATAATTGATCATCTAATGCATCGTTTACGATTTCAATTTCATGTATTTTGTATACTATTCGCAAATAGTAGATTTGCTAAAAAAGTTTTGCAAAATTGTTGAATATTTGTTCTTATCTGCACCATTGTTCCATGTTTTAATGTTAACTTTCAATTTTTCTGTGTAGATGGCTAATATTATAGTTTGGACATTGCATTTCTAAAGAGTCCAAGTTTATAGTACACAGGTCAAACTTTTGCTTACTTAGTGATAGCTGGAGTTAGTAGATCTTTTATAAACTACTTTAGTATTGACAAACATTCTATTTTCAGATTAGTTTAAATATAATCTCTCTCAATGATGCTGTTATATAATTGTACTTACGTGCTGACTACTGGCTTGGTTTACCTACACATCTTATTACCTGGTTATGTCAGAAATCCACCATCTTATTATATAAAGTCTGTAAGAATTGCTTAATACCTACATTTATTTATGTGGTTTCATGGTTTCTATTAAGGTGAGATAGGGCAAAGATTTATCGAAAGTAGTTTGTCAACTTAAGATTACGTCTGCATTGACGTTGGCATACTTAATCAATCAAACTAGATAAAAATTGTAGAATATGATGCACAGATTAGTGCATGTTATCTGTAATCTATGGGTTATTAATTTGCAACATAAAATTGATAATCGC
>JAQFYC010002686.1:0-24198 GCA_034694165.1 Tomocerus mixtus | reverse complement strand
TAAGTTTGGAAGACTGTGATGAAGACATAAAAATTGAAAGAGTGCTTGGACTCTTTTGGAACCCAGAAAGAGACGTCTTCCAGTTCACAAAAAGGCTTGCTAGAATTGATCCTGAAATTCTGGAAGGAAGAAGAATTCCAACGAAACGAGAGACATTGTCAATCGTGATGTCAGTCTTTGACCCCCTTGGATTCCTGACCCATTTTACGATAAAAGCCAGAATTCTCCTGCAGGATGTATGGAGATCAAACACCAAATGGGATCAAGAATTACCACTTCATGCCAGTGAAAAGTGGACAATCTGGATGGAGGAATTGAAGAACATTGATCAATTTGAAATCCCCAGGTGCTACAACCCGAAGATGTCCTCTAACACGGTGACTACACTACATGTCTTTTGTGATGCGAGCCCACAAGCATATGCAGCTGTAGCATATCTGCGGATGGAGGAGGAGGAGACAGTTAAGACTGCATTAGTGATGGCCAAGGCCCGAGTAGCACCCATCAAGCCAGTGTCAGTTCCACGGATGGAACTCCAAGCTGCCCTTCTCGGTGCTCGAATGTCAAAATCAATCGTGGAGCAACATGAAATTGAAATATCAGCTGTACAATTTTGGACGGATTCAAAGACGGTGTTGCTGTGGGTACGTTCCGATGGAAGAAGTCACAAACCTTTCGTTGCTCACCGAATTGGGGAAATCACGGAGCTGACAGATGTTACTGATTGGCGCTGGGTTCCCACAAAAGAAAATGTTGCCGATGAAGCCACGAAAGACGGGGTTCCGACCAACCTCTGCGCTGGAAGCCGGTGGTTACTCGGACCAAAATTTCTGAAGGAGCCCCAGTCCGAATGGCCAAAAGAAATATCTACACGACAACTGAAGGCTGAGGTGGATGAAGATGATCTGGAGTTAAGAAAGGAGTGGGTAGGATCTGTTACTATTTCTCATGCCTCCCACCTCCCCGACATCCGAAGATTCTCTAGTTGGATTAGACTGATTAGAGCCACTGCCTGGATGCTGAGAGCCATCAGAAAATGGAAAAGGAAGAACAGCGACAACAACATGTCCTCAAATGGCCAACGTCAAGCCGAGGTTGTTCAAGAGTTGTCAGTGAATGAAATGGAAGAAGCGGAACTGGTTTGGTTGAAAGCAGTGCAGCAGTCAAGCTTCCCGGAGGAGATCCACTGTCTTCAGATTGAAAAGGAACTTCCAAATTCCAGCAAAACAAAATCCCTGAATCCAATAATTAATGAAAGAGGACTTCTCGTGCTGAAAGGAAGATTGAGTGCAGTAGATGGAGAAGGAATTCTTAAGCAGCCCATACTCTTAGATTCCCAGAATGCATACACCAAGTTGTTGTTGTTGCATCTTCATCGCAAAGCTGGACATCATGGATTGGAGAGGGTACTCAACGATGCCCGACAGAAATACTGGATACTTGGGATGAGAGCTGCAGTAAAAGAAGCGTGGAAGAAATGCCAGTGGTGCAAGATTCGAAAAGTGAAGCCTGAAAACCCAGAAATAGGACAGCTCCCGCATTTCCGAGTGAACCGACAAGAAAGACCTTTCACGTACACAGGACTGGACTATTTTGGTCCTATGGATGTTACCATCGGGAGAAGACGCGAGAAGCGCTATGGTGCTCTTTTTACATGTTTGACGACACGGGCCGTGCACCTGGAGTTAGCTGGAAGTTTGGACACGGACTCCTGCATCAACGCCATAAGAGTGTTCATGGCTCGACGAGGAGCCCCCAAACAAATTCAATCTGACAACGGCACCAATTTCCACGGTGCTAATAATGAGTTGAAGAGAGCAATTGAGGAGCTGAACCAGGAAGAACTTACTCGACATTTGGCTATCAAAGGAGTTGATTGGAAATTCATCCCTCCTTCAGCACCCTATATGGGAGGAAGTTGGGAAAGGCTAGTTCGTTTGGTGAAAATAGCTTTGAAAGCCACCCTGCAAGAACGCACTCCGAAAGAAGATACATTGAGAACATTGTTGGCGGAGGCGGAGCACACCGTAAATTCTCGTCCCCTCACCCATGTTTCTGTGGATCCAGAAGACAGTGAAAGCCTCACACCAAACCACTTTCTCTTGGGAGGACCAAGCAAGGTAAATACACCAGGAGTATTTGACTCATCTGACTTATGGACACGACGACATTGGAGAACAGCACAACGTCTAGCTGACATGTACTGGAAACGGTGGATCAAGGAGTACTTGCCAACGCTAACAAGACGAACAAAAGAGGAAGGAAAGCATAGCCTGGTGAAAGTAGGTGATCTTGTCTTCATCGCGGACGGAGACCTTCCCAGGAATATGTGGCCGAGAGGAGTTGTAGAGAAAGTATTCCCAGGAAAAGACGGTGTCGTGCGTGTCGTCGACGTGAAGACGAACACTGGAACTTGTCGAAGACCTACCGTCAAGATATGTGTGCTCGACGTGAAATCTGAGGTAAATGTCCCCCTGGGGTATTTACGGGAGGAAGAATGTTGTCGACCACAAGCGGTTGACTTGAATTTCGACGTTATTTCGAATGTTGGAGCCAAGAAAGAAAAGAAGGAGAAAACAGAAATGAAGAAGCCGTGTGCGGAACAACGTAAGACACGACAGTACAACTAAGAGAGAGGAAGAAGTCAGAAGTCAAGACTGGCTACTGCGAAAGAATTTTGAATTTTGAATTTGATTTTGATTTGAATTTGATTAATTGAATTTTATTGTACTCGAAAAGTAATTAGTAAATAATTTTAGTTTTAAAATTATTTGAAAATTGACATTTTTGCATTGTAGTTAATAGCATAATAGCATTCGTTGTAGGTACATAAATACATGTCAGGGAAAGTTGACATTAGTATACATACAATAGTGCACATCATACGACAATTAAGTTCCTAGTGCCTTAATACTAGGTGGTCCTTCATCGAACATTGAACTTTGACATTGACCGTACCAGTGACCTAAGATCGAAACTCTGCCTGACGAATCGGGCAGCGTTGTTGCATATTATTTAAAGCTATCGAATAGGCCGCAACAGACACCCTCTTCAAAAACAGCGTTTATGCCATAGTCAGATAGCCAACTCTCATCGTCAGCCAGAAATACAGCCACAGAGTGGCGATACAAGGCAAGGGAACTCTTAGATTCATTTCAAGTGTGTATCGACCATCAAACTACCAAATACAACTACTTTTAGCAACTTATAATATCAACATTTCACACTTTATATTGTATCATTCGATACATCTGCATTGTTCGGCTCTGAAGTATAGTTTTACATATTATACATGTAAAATATATGTTATATAGTATAATATGTATATGTGTATATGTGTGTAAGAATTGCTGTAAAATTAATTCGAAATAAAATATATAAGAGGCTATCTACAATGTACTGGTGAGTGCACGTGTGGTGATTAAATACTAAAGTATTATTGTTTGTTGTGTACTGTATGTAAATGTAACATACAACTAGTATATTAATTATCTGTACTATCTGTATGTAACGGTTGTAAGTAGTAGGTTTATCAAAAAGTAAGTTCATAACTAAAAGTTACTTCATCATTCTGCAATGCAAACACAAACAGTAACGCTACAATATTACTTTCGCATAGGTCACTGTAACTGTATCTACACGAATTATACATTCTCCATAATACTAACAGCAAAATAATTTTAGATCTAAGATTGTTACGAACATGGTGCCATGTATTTGTTTACTGAAATAAATGTTTGTCAGTAGTTCCTATACTATGCTTAACAGTATAATAAGCTTATAATACAAAGGCATGTGTACATACATATACTTACAATACTTAATATAGTACTATGGACAGGACAGAAGAAGAGGGGGAGCTATACTATTAAAATCTATTATGGACGTGTTTTACGATACATAGTTACATAGTGATGTCTAAAACAAGTATATACTGATAATAAGGAGTGGTAAATGTTATGCTTACTAATAAATAATATGTATAGTACCTAAGCTACTAAGAATGTAAAGCTGTAAACTGAGTTAAGTAAGTTAAATAAGTTTCACTGTTGTATCAAGGGAGCTCTAGGGTTGCAGTCTAGAGGAACGAAACTTAAATAAAGTGAACTACACAGCTAATAAGTGGATTGTGAGTCAAATCGGGTAAATGTACTGTGCAGAAAATTGCGGTATGGTTTTCAAAGATACCCTGCTTCTCTTTACTATTGGTTTGATGTGGCTATGAAACTTATAAACTACTTGGGGTTGTCTACTGTGTAATGAACTGAACTTTCTCTGTAATACCGTGCGATGAGAATAATGCCAACTAAACTGAACTGTCTAAAGAAGCGATGAGTGTGTAAATGGTGTTTTCCTTTAATATACAGAACATACATACATAAGTACATACACGCAGCAGTTATTTGAATGAGTGTGAATACGTTATAATGTACTATGCAACTTAATATAAGTATTGCACGCATCGAGATATTATGGTATTATGTATTTGTAAAGGAGAAATCCAGAAATCGGATTCAAAGAGTCAGAGTCAAAGTCAGTCAGCGTTCAGCGTGTGGTTTCCTTCTGGTTAGTAATGCCAATGGAATGGAATGGCAAAATGAGAAAAGGGTAACAGAGGGATATTTCATTATAAGTATTAAGTAGCAATGCAATCACTGTACAGTAATTCTAATACCTATAAATTATACGTATAACTAATCGTGAGTAACTAAGTTAGGGTTATTTTACTTACACTTGAACTGTGAATGATAAAACCAAAGTCGAATTATAAGTACGTACTCTGCAGCCTTACTCGGAGTGTGTAATAGATTGAGATGGAGTCAAAGAGGAACTGGAGAAACCAATCAAACTGCAGATACTCAGCTCCAAGTCGGCTCGTTTTCGTTATTTATGCAAGTAGTTGTACTGTATTACATTTTACAGCATGTAAGTATGTAACATAGTACACAGTTAAGTTTAAAATAGAAGAGAAATACCTATAAAAGAATATATTGTACAGAATTGCATACCATATATCATGTCATAGGATACGATACGGGATGGCAAGGCATGGCAGGCGCAAAAGCATTCCATCCCATCTGAACCCTAACCATAAGTCCATAAGTAGGACTAATCCTTCTTATTTGCATATTTCCAATTCACCAACTTCATTAATGTTAAACTAATCGGAAAATGAAGAAATTGGAGCGAAGATATGCGTGTATGATGTTGCGTCATTCCCTCATCAACTATTTACAATTTACATGATACATTCTACGATACTATGATTCCAGGAAATATATATGGTTAGCTATATGATTAAGTATGACGTGTCCTGTAAAATACACTAAATCCTATATAAAGTATACGTACATGGGTTAGTACGTTATAACTTTCATGCAAAAGAAGAGTTTCCGTTTAGGTGGTTCAAGAGAATTTCTAATCGAGCTCATTGTCATATCAGTACATCCCATCCCTCCCTTTTTCTCTGTGCATTCTCTCTATAACTAATGCATATTTTTGTTCACATACGTACATATACTGGATATCTGTATATGGACTCATTGAAGTATGTTACACAGTATGACCATATATATTATGCCTATATTGTACTTTGGCAAGAAATACTAACTAAAATAAGTCAATCGTGACTTGTAGTAGACAATTCCGATGTTCCTCACGCATTTTTATAGCATTAGTTTCCTGCATAGCAATAATTTAAGTCGAATTCTCTATTTATTAGTTCGAAATACTCATTAAGCCGAAAATGAACATAAATAAAATGCATTCTCAATACAGTCGGTTTCTTCCTTTGCACTACTTATTTATTATTACCAATTGTGAAGCGTTCAACTAACCATTTGTGGATGTCGTCATTGCAGCCAAACCAGAATATGCGTTTACACAAATGAATAGCCTGGCTATCTTGAATGATTTTTAGCTCCTTTGTTCATATTGACAATACTTGAATCAGAATAAATGACTATATTTATGTATTTTGACTTTGACTTCGAAAAAGTAAGTATAATGTATGAATCGGCTGTCATATTTGTAATAACATGCGTATGTGTATAGATATTCATAAGGAATATGATATATATATATATATATTATATATATATGGGTATATGTATATATATTATTTGAATGGATGTGAGATGTGACTGAACTGAAGTGATGGGTGAAGGAAAACGAGTGGACTGTAACCGAATAATAAAATGAAGTTATGAGTAATACATCAGTGCACGCAATGCAATTTGGAAATGTAAGCAATGGAATACGTATACGTAGGAAGGGCAAGGCCAGGGCAGAATAGCAAAGTTTATGAGGAATAGGAATTAATAATATAAAGTCAGATTCACTCACATGAGACACGAAAGAAGATTGGACGCATATGATGCACTAACTATAAAGTAGTAAAAAGTATGTGATTTGTCTGTCTCTGAAGTAATATCTGGATTCTGTACAAAGTAGTCTAAAGGGAAGGAATGGCACATAAACGAAACGTGAATGACGGAGTGAGGGATTTCAGATTACATGTATGTATAATGAAATGAGTAACAGGGGAGACCCTTCTGCAGAATCCTAATATACATCACATACATACGCACATACTCCCTTATTCAGGACATTTGTCCTATTAAGCAAACGATGACATGACAGGGACAGCAGACGACATGCATCCAGACCATACCAGTGCAGTGTGCTGTACTGGGGAGGCCAACACATTCTAATAGTACATAACATTACATAGAAACAAAATAGCAAGCCCACTACCACCATTGTCCTAAATGTAACTATGTACGGTGTACGTACACATTGTCACATACATATTATCCAGTATGTAATAATCTAATGTAACGTTCAAAATTCACTTGAGTCGAGTTTCTGTCTCATCTCAGCGCTTTCGCTATGTCAGCAACACTAAATCCAGAGTAAATATTTGCAGAAATCTTTGTGGTCCTCCTGCACTTGTATTAACACCATAAAATTGTCATTTTTGCTTATAAAATGACAGTTTATAGGTTCAAAAGCCTTTTAATGGCCGAGAATCCTTTCTATCTGTAAAAGGAATATTAATTAGTGTAGTTCTCCTATTAGTATTCAAAATGCAAAATCTGTGGAGGAAACAGGAAGGAATTAACGCTTACTTAAATTAATTACTGACTTATAGTATATACCACATACTATACAAGGTAGATATTCGGTAAAGGAAACACTGTTGTAAAGAAAATCATTTTGTATGTTATGTTGCTTGTGTTTTATATTTACAGTCGTTCTTTGTATGTACGTAGTTCCGGTACCATAATTAATATATTATTCAGGATAATAATATTGATTTATCGAGGCGTAGCTTTTCTATAGTAATATTCGATTGCACCCCACCGCAAATCATTCTGTTGCTTCCTCCGAGTATCCAACCAAAGAGACATCATTAGAATGCAATAAACCATGGCAAATACGGATATAATTAATATATCGGGACCAAAATGGCAAATGTGAATTTCACACTGTCTTACATAACACAGCACGTTTTTGGTCAAATCTCGTATTGTCCCAATTAGTTGGGGCACATTGTGAGAAAGTGTTAGTTATCTTTGCATTGAACTCATACTTATCTTTAGTACTCGGCACAAATACATACTAACATGCCCTATTCCAATGTTGAAGCAGAACAAAAATGCCCCTTATTTCGTGACCCCTTAACTAATTTGACCCATTTTCGAATCTCAGTGCCTGCTCTATGAATATTTTGAAACAGAATTTTAAAAATTTGATTTGTTCGTATCGTGTACACGGATGTTCCAGCCAGACACATTGTACACTCTCATAAATGGAATCGATACATTAATAAAGAGCCGACGAATTTTCGCACAAATGAATCGGAAGAAAAGGAAACAATTTTCTTCTCCTGAAGTAGCACTATGTATGTATATTCCTATTTAGTGTCCATTTCCTCCGCATGAATGACTGGGATTAGAGCCAACTCTAATTCTAATGAAATGCAATACAATAATGCAACATCCTAACATTGCAATGCATTGAACGCGGCTTTCACTATAATGTGGCTTACAATTAGATAGAGATGCTCGTATATACTTAACTCTCATGCAGTAGCAATAAGTATAGAATATATCTTTAGTTATAGATATTTGTGTACTGTAGGTAGTCCTTCACTTCAATAACAAAGATGATGTTCAATAAAGCAAAGAAGGGTAGGCCTACCCTATGCTTTGACTAACGCAAGTATTATTACTAGAAGAGGGACGATAATAAATGAGGAGCTTAACTGACAGAACCAAGTCAAGTCAAGAAGAAGAATGCAATGCTTAGAAAATGGGTAGAAAGCGTGCAGACTACGAAGTAGCTTTCTAAAGTTCAGTTCACCAAGCGACTTATTTACTTACTTATCGGTACCTACTACCTACTGTAACTGTATCTACTTACGTTAGCTAAATTAAGTATACTTAACTATGAAAGTATGAATGTATGTACATACATAAGTATTTTAGTTCTGAATAGAGATACTAATATGAAGTCTTGCCCTTGCCTTGTCAAGTCTTATGCAAGCATCCACCACATAAGTTTAGAGATCGTAATTCGTAATAGCAACATACAGCAATAACTAGGGAAGGAGTGGATGGAGTGACTCATAATAATACATAATGCTCTATAATATGAAATCAGGGAAGGAAAGTCATGCAGTCACACAAAGCACAATGAAATACAAAAGGGAAGGAAGAGTCAGCCCACTAGAGTCCTTCCTCTCAGAGCATTACATTCTACTGTATGAATGCATGTACATCCCTATTTTCATTGTGACTCTGACTGTGACTATTAATACTTTACGGTCAGGATAGAAGTATCTGTTATCCTTATGCAATAATATAGGGATTCCCTATATTTCCTATAGGGTCTGTTTCTGGGTAGCTTAAGTAGGATGGTTAATAGCGTTGCCACCATCAGGTTTCGTCATACTTACTAGTCTTACACTACACATACAGATACAGATAGAACAAACCACAGCAGTACATAAAATCTCTAGATATAACATTCACTCACACATGAATACATGTAGAATGTAGAATGTATGATGTACATATTTATAGGACTAACTAACTAACGTAACAAGTCGGTAGTAAATTCCTACTCACTTCAGTTCACTTCAAAAAAACTATAAGGTATATAAAGTACAAATGCATATAAAGTAACATAATCTAAGTCTTATTAGAACATACAAATACAGAATAGAAGAGATACATGAACAGATGCACAATATATCATAGAAGATGTACAAGGATTATACAAAAGCTATGCTACACACTAGAAGGCAAGACTTTGACTAAAGCCACTACTTAGGAGGGGTGCTCAGTCCAGTCACTCTGTCTGTGTCGCTATATACTTATATGCATTTTATGTACATACTATATTTAAGTAGTATTATATTATCTACTATATATTCTGCAATCAGCATTGGTAAAAGTTATATAAGAGAACTAGTGGATGAATGTGAATGGTGTGCTTGGTGAATGACAGACTTGACTTTGACTATATTGACGATGAGTGAGTACCTAAAATGTAAGTAAGTATATTGAACTGCATATAGAAAAGCTACATACCATACATAAGCAATAGTAGTAGGAAAAGTGCACCAACTATATTACTTTCATTACATAAGAGATATACGACATAGATATCCAAGTAAGCATGTTAAGTAAATTTATGTCTATAAGTATAACACACTTAAATATGTGGCTATCCTGATAAATTATATACATACAGATAAATAGTATACATACAGTAGTAAGTAAGTAGAAGACTGAAGTTAACTGAACGAAGTTCAATTGAGAATGCTGTCCGAGACACGGCGGACTATTGTATCTCCTCAATAATCGCTCGTCGCCCTCGACCTCGTCCTCCTCCCGACACGACACTCGAATTCTCTAATTCCAATCCAAAGGAACGGGATCCTCCATCCATCCACATCCACATCCACCAATGCAATACAATCCATAGCCAATGCCAAAGTCCTTTCTTCCTTCCCCTCAAAAACGACAATAGAAAATAAAATAAGTGTCGACGAGGTTGGTTGGTCCTTTTTCATTTCATTTTCCTTTCCACTTTCTCCTCGTATACTAATCCGCAAGTTTTTTATGGGACAGATCTTTTCATTGCCCACGCGACCAGACTCTAATATGCTACAGTAGTTGTATATACTGTACATTTCAGTATTTCCCAAATCACTTGCCCTTTCCTTTACAAGACGGTATAAGAGAGTTTTTCTTGTTTTTCTTATATAGTTGTAAATAGGAAAATCAAGAAGGTAGGAACACAGAACATTTATCTCAAGACGAGACAGATATCAGATTGACAGAAGCCAAACGAATCCAGTCCAGGCCAGTAGCGTTCCCCCTTAAAAAAGAAAGGAAGAAATTCGAGACAACCCCAAACCTTAGATACTGCAGTACAGTACAGTACACTACAGTACCACAAAACACTTCCAGGTTTACACACTGTAAAATACTTGTGAGATAAACTACTTACTATATTACATAGTTCATACATTGCCTACGTCAGTATTAAATGGTACGAGTTATATGATATGATGAAGGTAGCTACTTACATATAATAATACAAAATACACTTTAGTGGCCTTGAGAGAGGGATATAGAAGAGAACACCCACTCGAACGCAACTCGACACGAGTCGACTTCAATTTACTTGACTGAAGTAAAGATAGAGATAGTTTTATCAGAAATTGTCTCTATTTCTCTCCTAGAGGCTCCCAGTTAGCTTTCAATTTGAAAATTCAAATAAATTGGCATATCTAGGTTAGCACTCCCTGCCTGGACTTTCTTCTCCTACATAGATTCCAAAATCTCTGACTAAATTTACGATTTCCTACGACACAGAAATGTCCGCTTGCTATAAATCCGCTCCTATCTAACTCCTCGTATAATTTTAAGCATCATGCTTGCACAGGAATACATTGCTACGAGTACCTTCTACAATACAATATGCAATACAGGACAGGATGTAGTACACACTTCACTACAGACTACAATCTCAAATAAACTACTTTATATTATAATAAATACATCACTAAATCCTACATGCTATGCTATGTAAATAGTATAAAGGATATTCTCAAGGATCTAATAAATATACGAACAATGCAAAATTGCAAAATAACTGGTCTTCGGATAAACAGAAGCAGAGGATACACAGGAACAGCATAAATTAATTACTTTTGAACCGAATGCATTTTCTCCATGAGAATTTATTCCATTTCTTTACAAGGGCATCGCATACACATAAATTATTTACTACACATGAAGGCTTAACCTAAATATGACTACACAAACAATAGTATTCAGTATACAACAACATAAGAAATTGCAAAACGAAAGCTTACATAAAGCTTAAAATTGGCAAAAATTTCAGGGTAACTAATGGCTGTGCATTATATACAGATAGGTAGTAAGTAATTAGGTAAATCAGCCAATTCCAATTATTTATATACTAGATATACATTCACAACTGAGTTTGCTCTAATTACTCCAATGAATTTTCAACTGTAGTCCATTGATTGTGAAGCTCAATATGGGATTTTATTTTCCTTTGTTTCAATAAAAATAAACCATTGTAAAGCTTTGATGCATTAAGTTTGTACAAATATGATGCATATTACATTAAAACTGATTGCGCTATAGTTTTCAATGTCGAATCTTCATTCTACCTAGTTAATGGATACCTAAATAGTAAATGTATGTATGTAAGTGGGATATGCAATATTATGTACGTGTGTGCTGATACTATATCACCGCGGATCCATCAGAGTCAAAAACATCGATAAGCCAACCAGATAGGGTGAGTGAGTGAGAAGGAAAGGAGGATACTGTGCTAACAAAAGTGTCTATTATACGCAAAGTATGTTCAGTTCATCATGTAATAGAAGTGCATAGCACACAAAGCAAAAATCAAAGAGGACGATACGGTAGGAGATAATAACGTGTCGTGCCGATTTCTCCTCGATGACACAGTGTACACATTCTACATTCTACATACAAAGTTAATATTCAAATAATAAGTTAGTGTACAGTGTAGTATGTGTATATAGAGAGGCGGGAGGAGGATGGAAGGCGTCAGGAAGAGCCGATTTCCATTGCAATCTCAAATCAATACCGCATAACGAGATCCATTGTTAGCCATTTTACATCTCCGATAACAGCCTTTTCATTAGAGATCTTTCTCCTTCTATTATTCTTTATTCTTTCAACCCTCTCTCCATTGACTTCACTTTCAACATCATAAAGCACAAGTTGCACGTATGTGCAATGTAGGATGCAATAAGCACTAGATAGAAAGAACTGCTCTGACTCAAAGATTTCTGACTTTAAAAGGGTGAACTGAACACAAGAATTATTTATAAAGGGAGCGAGAGGAAGGAAATGTGGCAGGGCATGCACGCAGTGAAACACAATACTCTTCTGTTGTGATGCGAGAAGCAACACAACATTACAACCATCACGAACTCTTTCAGCACGGACTTAAATCCTCTGTTGTAAAATAAAAGACTCCAGTTGAGACTCTTTTAAGACTAAAAACTTAACTTTCTGTAAAAGCGTTTATTCTCTGACAAACTCACAACGCTGTGCTAAATGACATTTATTTTCACTTCTCTCTTCATGCTGTGCCGTCAAACACAGACATACATAAGCAAACACTCTATATGTAGCACAAGTTAAATGAACATGAAATATGGCATACCTAAGTCAAAGAAAGGATAAGCATGCAAATATAATTTAACATGTCTTACAGAAATTACACAACAAATTGCAATAAATTAATTATTTCTCATACTTCCTGGACGCTTCTCGATGACAATTTTGCAAAAAGTTTAGAATCTATATTTCCATTATAGGTTAAAATGGCATTTAATATTTATTTACATTCTAAAGCAGGTTTAATTTTAATAAGAAAAGTCACAAGCACATCCTTAACCCTGAAATTTTGCTCTATAAATTATATTGATAGGTAATTCTAGGGGACATTATGTTTATATTTATTTAGTTCATGAGTCATCAATTGATTATTAATTGATTGGACCTAAAATATCGAACACAAAACCTAAATGGTGCATTATGCTTTTAATTTTAGTACATTTACTAAGTAAAGCGACGTATCCACCCCTTGGAAATGTTATACTTACAATAATACGAATACAAATGGTGGCAAAAGAAAAACAGTTCTAAATATCTAACAAAGTGAAGTCAACTATCTCATGAACCCCGTTCGGCTTGAATTCATTGTCACGTCAGAAACAAGTTTAAACTATGCATACGTATTATATACTATCTGTACTAATGTATGCATGTAATTTAAAAGAAGGAAGGGTGATCTGTGATCTGATATCCTTTGCTAAGCTCTGCGTGTAATAATGTATGTTTTACTCTATCCACATTTAAACTCACTCAGGACAGGATCAGAGGAGATACACTTGACTTTCTGAACGTGTGCCATGTGCGTTTTGTAGCCTGATCGTAGATCAGGATTCGGAATTCAGAATTCAGAGCAGAAAACACTTTTCCTCTCTCAAATCTATTGCCTTACTCCGTTGTGTTTTGCATTGCCTCTCCTTCTATGTATTCTTTATTGCAAAAACGCACATACGCACAATACATAAATACAACTGAAAATGGTAATGAAGAAAAGAGGAGTCAAAGGCAAAGCCAAGTGAAGCAACTACTAATACATAACTAAAGGGAAGAGAAAATGAACATGCATATTTATACAGGAGTAGGGCCAGGGTGTTGAATTTAAAATACTGGAAACTCATATACATAATATACCACACTATAATGTTGAGAATACTTTAGTAGTATCTACAATATACACAATAACAGAATGTAATGTATGTGCAGGATAGAATTACTCCATTATACGTGTCGGCATCCCTTTGCCGGGTTTTGTTTAGATTTCTTTGGTTTCCCATGTCCTCCTGGACTGAAGTGACGTAATCGTAATCTATGAGCACAAGGATTTCCTCTCCATTAATTGCCCCAGTAGAAAATTAAAGGAAAAGGGAAGGAATTGAAATTGAAATGAATTTAAGTGAAATGTATTTGAATGCAAAGCAATTGGATGCAATACAATGTCATTGTCACACTCCTTTCGAGCTCAGCGCTGCCTGAGATGCCAAGTGAAATGAATAAGTCGCCGAGCGAGTAGAAGAATAAAATGAATATGAAGGAGCTATATAGTTAGTTATATGAGTTATATATTGCTAGTTGATATGCTACTGTTTTCTATTTGTATTTTATGTTGTTACGATTGCGTTGCATGGTGTGCCACACAGTTGACTTAGCAGTTGACGACGATCTAAAGAGAATTGCCAAGGCGTGCACTGTAAATAATAAATCTTACTGAAAGAAAGTTAAGGGAAAGAGCCTCTCACTCGCTGCCTCCACTTTACACTGTGTACACTACGTATTTAACAGCGGGTCACCCTATACATACAATATAGTACATACAGTCTACCTAGATTACAAAACTACCACTTACTGCTTCAGGCGGTATAACTAATAATACCACCAAAAGGCATAGCAAAAACCCCTTACTAATAAGTATGTCGTAGTTCAAGCGACCATTTTACCATGAACAGATAATATATGGCTAAAAGAATAGTTCGTGGATACATACACATGTAGACATACGAGTTAAGACTTTTAATAGGTTCACGCGAAATGGTTTAAAATCTCTTGCATTTTAAGAATTAGTAATCTTTCTCTAATCTACTGAAAGACTAGGTCTCTTTGCCTTGTACCTGTTTGCACGATATTTTTGATATTTAAATTCTATTGTTCAAAAATAATTAGTACTCTGGGACATGGGAATGCTAGCACAATGTTTACAGGAAAATTTTAAATTCTCCACTTTATAAAATTCGTGAAAATTTGTAAATTGGGAACATCTGACTGGTTGCACTGCGTTCCAACGACACAAATACATCTCCTCGTACACACTCAAGGCAGAGCACATGTAATGCCAATGTATAGCATATAAAAAGTAAAATAGTAAAGTAGGTACATACATACTTCATTATATGTAATTGAGTCTTCATTCTTTATTTGTGTTAGTAAAATAATATTACTGCAGCACGCATGCATGTTGTTCGAGGACTTTACTATAAACCTATAAACATCAAACAAACCAACTGTAACTGTGTTTGCTTACTGTTTTCCATTAAACTATCAGATTCCATTGATTTGCAGCAAAGATGACTTTTCAGCCAGGGAACTTTTCTGCAAGACAGACAACACTGCCGCATGCAGTGCCTTGCAAGCATGAAGCAACTCGTATGTTGCGTATACTTATATGCATGCAATTCAACGGAGAATAGCCAAATCAGACTACATATTATTGAACTCATAACAGTAAGAAACAAAAGAAAGTTTAGGATTATATCCAGGGAGTTGATCTTTTAATTCGTCCCTACCTGCTGCAAGCCTTGGCTGAAATGCAACCTTTGCTGAAAACTCTGCTTGCTGAAAGGTCTGTGTTGCTCAAAAGCTCGGTCACCTCACCAACTATCAGTATGACATCAACATAAAATAGCTAACGATAAGTAAAACGACTGAAATATATGTACAATACGGTTCTGTAATGAATACGTACAAGTAGGAGAAAAAGTAAGAAAACCCTCTATAGGCTATGGAGTACGTATTTATTTACTATACCTTGATTTTAAGGAGATAAAAGCTTATACTATTAGTATACACAGTTTCTGAAAGTCTTTAAGTGCAATGGATGGAAGGAAGGTTATTTAGGATATCCCCTTTATAGTATATGTGGTGTAAGTTTGTAAAAGAAGCCAAAGTAAAACCAAACCAAACCAAACCACCCTCGTTGAGTCAGATCAGTGAATTGACTTCGTTTAGTTGAGTAGGAAGGAAAGTAAGTAAAGATCATGGTGCATCTCAAATTCTCCCTCAACGAACAGTTTTGAAAGGTCCCCAATGAGTTTCCGAGACTATTCTGTTCCATCATTAAACACATCTTTCTCCGAGAAACGAGACGTGGATGAGGGAAGAAACAATCTCAACCCTAACTAATCGCAAGTGCATAAGAGTAACAGTAAGGGACTACGACACAGTACATATCTACTAACTATAAGGATAATATGGTCCACAAAATAAACTGCTTTAGTGACTGAGAGTAAAGTTTCGTTGATGCATTGATACATCGCCTTGCTTTGGGAAGAAGGGGGATGAACTATTTTAAAAATTGATGCTGTATATGGTCATGTTAATGGCTATAATGGCAAAGCCCTCTGAGCCAAGCTTCAAAATCCTATTTATATAGATTACAACAAGAACAGGGATTCAAAAAGAATTCAAATGAGTTCAATGTTCAGCTCGCTAAATCGTGACGAAGGGAGAGAATGTAAAATTTAACTCTGTCCTAGTCCTGTCCCGTATATCAATCCTTTACTGTTGACTGCTGTCTTAACCTTAGCTTATATAAGTTTCTAAACCAAAAAATGGACGGACACTGAAAAGTTTATCTTGTATGTAAGTGTAAGTAAAGAAAAGATAAGTGTAATTTATGCAGGGAGAACCCTGTTGGGTGGAAATCCTAAAGGTTTACCGTTTACAAACACACTGGCCTATAATTGAATGAGACTACAAATACAATATTTAGAAATACACAGAGAGATAGAGGCATCATATGCAGTAATGTGTTCTAAAACGCAATGGACAGCAAAAATAAAACATTGGAATGAATCATGGTAATAATAAATTGTTGATTGTCCTATCCTGCAATACACGCTTAAGTTGGTTGGTGAGTGATATTAGTTATTAAATCATGATTGATTGATTTCTCTTCCTTCTTCGTTTTTATTTGATGATAGTTGTTCAAAGACCTGCAAATAGTAGCAATGCACTAAAAGTAGGTGACTAGACCAGTGCTCGTCAAGATCCCTCCTCTACATGTATTTCTCCACGTCCACAATTACTGTTTATGTCATTTTAAGTTTCAATACATCCAAAATGCAAGGCACACTAAAAATAAATCTTACAATGTTGATTTCCAAATTGGGGACACTAAGAATAGAATTGTAATAAAATTGCACAAGTAGTATTTTGCGATATTTGGACACTAATGTTCTTCGGAGAGGTCCTGACGAGCATTTGACTGGTCTGGATGTATTTGGCAATTGCCATAGCATAAACGTTTTCGCAACTCACTCAGTTCAAATAAGTGCAGCAGCAGTAACGATGATATCTTCTTTCTTGAGTTAAATAACAGAAGAAGAATCAAAAGGAGATACTATTATTACTTACTACATTTATAGGAAGAGAAGGACATTGGTCTCGCCCCACTATTTTGTAGAGTGAGAGATATTGTATAAGGGGAACCCGAGGTCAGTCCAAGTCCAAGCCAGTTTCTGCCTAGTGGTGTGGTCTGGTTCTGGTCGTATATGGTTTGGTTTCCTTTGGACTTGGATTTTGGATAGTCCTCCATGGCTTGCCTCTGTGCACACTAAACTGTCACAATGCTCCTAATAAATCTTAATTTTGCTCTTTATAGCGACAGTTCCCAATAAATAGCATTGTTTCCATTCAGCAGTGGCTATTCGTAATCTTAATGCGAAAATTCTGCGATACTATATTTTGCACCATCATATATGATATCATAACATATCCAATCCTCAATGATAGTACAGTACTAATAGTGCAAATAATATAATACGTGCCATTACCTTATATTAATAGCATTTACCATCCATTTCATACGTTTCATAGCCACATCCTGCTTTCACAATACCTATGCAATATAAATGACTTCCTGTCCCTGTCTCATCCTATATACACTCTAATGTGCTGAAAATCTTATAGTTTAGCTCGAGTCATCACTTAACTACACAAGTTTGAAATGTAGGCTGCTCTAGGTTGCTAATATAATATAACGATATATATGGGTCAAATACAATAGCTAACGTACACATACCATTACAACATTTAGCAAATGTACACACAGAATGTAATACAAACCAAAACCTAGTTTTAAAACAGGAAGCTCTTCTGTGTAAACTTGACAGTGTAGTACATACACACATATATTGTTCAGGAAAGCGTCCCCAATTCGAATTTCGTGTTATATTACAAATCTCATCCTCAATTCATGGTAGAAACTTTTGTTCCTTTAAGTTACGCTACAGTTTACATTACTTTACATTACATCATAGCAAATGGCAAAGATATTTATTAAGGATATTGGTTTAGTTGGCTATATAAATATACGGCTACCGGCTACATAGATTTGTTTGTGTACAGAACAGATAGACCAATAAAATGTAAGGTACCTTTGCTTTCCATGCACCACAACATACCATAACCATTTCAGTGTTCACAGAAATTCGAAATCCATTGTTCTGGTCATTCAATTGTATCCTATGGAATAAAGTGAGAAGGAATCAAATGGAATGAATTATAATGAAATAGGAGCAGACAAGCAAATCGCTTCTCTAACACTGTAACACATATTACATAATAGTGGAGCAGAATAGATAGATAGATAGATTTATAAATATATTTTAACACAATAATAGAGTAGAGTATAGATAGCAAGTACCTCTACCTACTTTGCTTTTACTCCATTTGTAGTGGCAACGAGAATAAATGGTTTGAGCTGAGCGGAGAATTGAATGAATGAAAGAGCAAATCAGGATTGTCAAATAGTGTCAAATGAAACCAAATTTAATGATGCCCAAATGTAATCCGCTTCATGTAGGTATGTATTTTGTATCTGGTTTGGTTTGGTGGAGTGGACAAAAGTACATAACAAATACCACCCACCCACTCTTCCATTTATCGTCGCTTTTGATTTATTTCTATTATATTTACAGACTGACTCAACTAGGCTACGCTACAACAAACAGCAACACGACACTACCACTTTAAAATTGATGGCTACTAATACTAATAGAATTACAGGCTTAATATTTAATTCGTAATAAAATAAGTATTTATTTATTTATAAATATTAATAATGCTGCTACAACTATATAATACATATAAGTATTACCAATCCTTCGTATTATTGATCAGAGGATCAGACAGTTAGGAAAATCTGTCTGATATTCGGATAAACACAGAGTTAGAGGGGCTCCTGACGGAGGAGCGTAGCAGACTAGGAATCAGGATGATCAGTATGTATTACTATAGCTAACAGTATAATTATGTACTTATTGGTGCAGAAATTTTGTCAGCCTGTACAGCGAAAGAAGCAAAATGTGGAATTTATTTTATTAAATAAAATGTAATGTGTAGGTTAAACTGTAGACCATAATGTAGTCATCAAATAAAATTTGTAGCAATAAGTCCAATGGCTATTCATGGCTTCAGAAGAAGTAGACGCTTCAAATGTACCCACGTTAAAAACCAACACTAAATATACTGATTTGATATGCTCAAAGATTTTATTGCCATTAAGCTTTACATGGCATTGTTTAATTTCCGCTAAATGACATGCATACATATTTACTAAAGATAATTGTCATGTCATACTGTCGATGTGCGATGTTCTAGGAAGAATGCTTCTCCTGTTGAGAGTGTCTTGATTCATCTAGATAACAAAATATCAACATACATACAACTTGGACCGGTATATGAGAGACTTATGAAAGATAATTAATGAAATAACTTAATTATTAATGTTAATGTTGGCTAAGTGCGTGGGAGGCTGTACTCGACAATCCATGACTTATTTGCATACTTAACTTTAGTACTTGCATGTCAATGCACAAATGCATAAGTTAAAAAGATGAGAAGGAAAACTAAAGGATATTACAACTGGAATAAATTGGTTTACTTGTTTGGCCATTGCATTGAACTATTGTACAGATAACAACTAATAAATAAGTATTTACCATTCTGCTGTCATCGTACGCAAATATGAATTTTAATATAATACGTGTTCTCCTTTTGTTCAGGGATTTACATTCTCATTCGGACAGCTACGCTTCAGTGGACAATAGTCGCCTTATTTGTATTTGTAGTTGTATTTTCCGGTTAGTCTGCATTATAGAGTTCAAACTACTTTTCTAAACAAATGTACATACATAGCATCTACTATGTGATTTGCACTATATGTACAGTATTACCTAGGAGTACTACGTAGAATACATAAAATGAAGACATAGTTTGATAGTTAAGTGATCGTGCAGTATTATTCCATAGACAGCCGCAGTTTAGCAATATGTACTTAATACCTACTGCTAAATATAGTATAGGTAGATGATAATTAGTCCCGTGTTTTGTGTCAACATCCTATGAATGTACTATGAACCGAGGACATAGCATGTATGATATATTTCCATCACACGGATGTGTACTAACATCAATCCAAATTTTCCGCGAGACAATATCAGAAATTATGCAAACTATTTTCCTTTGGCCAAAACATCATATTTTTATAAAGGGAATGTATAGGTACGTACATAAATTGCAAGGGTTTATTTTATTGCTGAAATACTCTAGATTAAGTTAGAAGATAATTTGAATGTGCGCGTTTACTACAATTTATTTTGCTTACCATAAAAACTTTCCCAATAGAAAACAATCGGTTTTTGTTATTGATTTCAAATTGTATGGAGGAAATCTACAGAAGAGTGGTAATTAAGAGCTGTCAATACCTGCATGTCAAGGCCAAGTTATAAAATAATAAAATTAGGCGGACTAACTCTAAAGAGTGAAATGTGTCACGAAGGCTATAAAATGCAGTTTTACCTTTAACTTAGGAGTAGAACGTATGGACTTTTGTTCCAGTTTTGTTTTTCATCTAAGGTAAAGGAGCATCGGCCCTATTAATGTTGTCTCAATTAAACTTAATAAGTAGGTAGGTTATAAATTAACAGTAGTCCTCTAGTGTCGGTAATAACACATACGATACACAATACACATGTACATGTTTATTCTTTGTATCAACCCATATCTACTATCTATCTGTATATAAAAGGGTGTAATATTTTACATTTTGTACCCTATCTACTATATAGAGCAATTCTGTCCAAACATCGTAAACGTACATCAATTGTTTCCGACGGTGACAAAACAAAGTGAGCCATAAAAAGCGAACCCTTTAATGACCCCTTGCTTGACAGTGACACTTTGATTGCTCTCTAACAATACCTCAACACAAAACTGAGTTTAGAATTATCATTATTACCTTAGGTAACACACAAACAAATATGTAGACAGGTATTCTGTGTCTGACACAACCTCGTCATAGGACATCCGACAATTGGGTGTCGGCATTTATCAAAGTTGAAGTTTCCTTGTCAATCAATTGAAACCAAGTACATAGCGAAAACTAAATTTTGCATGCACATCGGTTTAATAACCAACTACCTATACACAAATCACAATCAAATAATTATAAATATCATAGCCACATACATGTATGTAATTTTCATATTTTTTTCAAATTATCCAAGCATTCCTATATCTTTATATAAGTAATAATAAACGTATCAATTTATAAAGCTCCACTTTATCGTAATTATGTACATAATAGGTAATTTGCAAGCTTTGTACTATTTGTGCATATATATGTAACATCCTTCATCCTACACAGATACTGTCATCAATGCACAGTCATGTGAAAATCCCTGCAGGTTTATAGATTTAGTGGTAGACTGGTAAATTAGCCCCCCATTCCATATGGGCAAATTGTATCAATATTACGAGGAGGGACAGGACAGACCAGGCCAGAAGCTCCGCAGTCGCCAGGAAATAATATGTTTGGACATGCTGCATAATTAGAATTTAAATATAGGGTAATATGTGGAGTACAAATGTTTTATTCATTATTGTCAGCACAACTTGTATCATAATTTCGAAGAACAATCTCGAGAAAAGGGACGTTAATGACAGTGATAATAAAATCAACATTTAATAACTCAATTCCAAAGCCCACGCATACAAATCAACCTACGTGCACTATGTATTACTATTTTTACAACAGACGGAGACAGAATGGAAATAAATATTGAAATCCAATGTATTTTAGGTAACTTAACTTACCAAGTCTACTGCACAGGCATTTATTGCAAAAGCTGTAGCTATGATAAACACTTTCGATATGCCTGTGTTAGTTTCCCCACTGCTTTGTGTAGATAAATAGCTACAGAAGATAGTACGTATACTAGCTCAGTCCATTTTATGTAGAAATAGTGTAGTACGATTAAATATTTGTTTTCCTTCGAGTACTATTTGATATTTGCTTATGCTGTCTGTACTGTGCTGTACTGCACATGAATACATGCAATGAAATGGAAACCGGGCCAATAAATGCAAATTATATTGTAAATATAAAGGCACATCCAAATAAATACATTCATTTCATTTGTTTGCACTCTTGTTCTTCCCCCTAAGCTAACCTATTTATTTTTGGTAGTATTTATATCGGTTTTTATTGAATTTAATCGTCCATGCATATTTAATGACATTACATACATACTACGTAAGTAAATTCGCAGGCTTTATAAGTAATACTTATGTAGATCCACAGTCTATGTAGCATATCACGTATATATTATGGTTTCAATAAGTCCTACGTTCATAATACATTATTTTTGTGAACATTTATAAAAATTGGGCACCTGATAACTGCACATCATTACTTAAACACGTAACATTCAAACATAAACTTGTGTGTGTACGTAACTACACACTTATACACACATACTATCTGTATTGTAAATTGTATGTATGTGTACACTCTGCGCATGCAATACCATACAAACACATACATATACAGTGAAGAGTTAAAACAAAGCACAAGCTTTAGGTTTGCCGAACAAAGTTTTTAGCTTGACATAACAGTCCATATAGTATAGTACTACTAATATAATGCTCTATTGTATGTATGTATAGACGCACTGAACCTGTACAGTACTACATGTATAGATGTAGGATATAAAGAAACTAAAGCAGGAGCCGGATGCCAATGCCAAGCCAAAAAGTATAGGAAAGGCAAGGCAAAGGCAAACTTCACCAAATCGTCGGCGAAAGGAATGCTCTGTATAGAACTCTGTGTTCCAACTCAACTCAACGTTTCAACGTGCAAGTTAAACCGAAGAGGGATACCGAATACCGGGATACCCTCTTCTCCTCTGTTGTATACAGTATACACTAAACCAGTAAAGGAAGGAAATAAAGCGGAGCAGTCTTCTACATATAAAATGTGAAGCAAAACGGAGCTTTTCGTTTCTACCATAGCAAAACGTACATACTACAACTACAAGCACTAGCTAAAGTAAAGCGAAGCCAAGCCAGGTTGCTTTTTGCTGTGTCTTGTGCTTCATTCTGGGATCTAGGAGTTGAGTGAGTCCACTTCTACTCCATTCCACTCACTCGTATAGGAACACTCGTTCAGTTCGACACGAAACTTCCTACGGGAGAGATCATCTCAAACTACCCTCATCGCTAACACACTCTTCTCTCTATTTTCATTCACATTTCTAGTTGCATACTACGTACAGTAGTACAATACTACTAAATATAGTAGTTGAACTGTTTACTTACTTTACTTACATACAAAACCATACGATTTCATCTGTTCTTCGTGTACTACACGTACAATACAATACAGTGTACTAATACCATTATATAAGTAAATGCAGATGCAGCAGTGTAAAGTTGTAAAGTTCAACCAAACAATAATAAACAGTGTAAACCGAAATTGACTACCGTTTATTTTACAGTACATGTACAGTATACAGTGTGAGTGTACATTTAAGTTGTCAAATCCAACGACAGTTTAAATACTACGTTTTAGAGCCTCCGCAGTCTCACCACAACATCACATTATCAGTACTAAAAGCATTTATGAAAAAATAACAGCTTAATTGCTTTTTCGGTGCTATTGTATTTGTATAACTTACACAGGACAGGACACACTGCATAACATCGTAAAATATAGACGCGACTTGTCAGCGCATCGTCAAAGGAATTAAAACTAATTGGCTATTATCCTATCTGAATTGTATTTGTTACAAGGTGAGCTAAATACCTACTACCTACTACCTACTGTATTGCATACTGGATTAAGTGCTCAAACATCAAAGGTGTGGTGTTGTAAAAGGAAACTAAAGCAAAAGCAAAGCCAAAGAGATAATGCAGTAAATACTATTAGCACCAATTGTCCAAC
>JAQFYC010002685.1:0-24201 GCA_034694165.1 Tomocerus mixtus | reverse complement strand
TGGCCCAGAGTCTAATGCGAAAGCTGAATGTGAATAGTCTGGCTCGCGGGTGATGTTGATCCCAAGAACAGCCTAGATGTAAAACTCCCCATTTTTTTTTTACATGCTACATGTTTTATTTCCCTGCGAAGTAAACCTGTTGTTTAAATGGTTACAAATAATTTATAACATTACCTATAATTCGTGTTTTATGTAGTTCTAAATTGTATTTTAACATAAATGCTTCTGCATTTGACAGAGAATATTAAAATTAAATATTAGCTTGTAGCAAGTAGAATATATTTTATGCATTAATGTTAAGATGAGCTTAAATCTGCTGTTTAAATAATTTGAGCAAATAAAAATCGTTACAATACACATCTAACGCACCTGATCATGATGTTGTCTTTCAGGTTTTGTGGAGACCAAACTGCTGGACAATTTCACAACAGAAATACTGATTTCATTGTAGCTTTTTACACTGATGGCCCAAATACCCCTTCTAGTGGCTACGGTTTTCAAGTAGCCTGGAGGCAAGGTTCGGGAACTCCTCCAACGACTACAACAGAATCGTGGGAAGTAAGCACTGACCTCAGTGAAGGAACAACAGGCTGGGAATGGTGGTCAACAACCACAGAAGATTATACCCGTACATTTCCATGGGAGTCCACAACTGAAGATTATTGGCAAACAACTACTGAAAGCTGGCAAACAACCGTTCCCGATGTTGAAACTACGACTGAAAATTGGGAAACAACAACCCCAAATGGTAACCCTTGCTTCGAATGTGTTACAGAAACACAAATTATTATAGATTGTAGATTGTACTTATTAGAGAGGAATTGGATCAAATTTTATATTTTTGAAATACTCTTTTCCAGAAATTAGCACATGTGGCGGTATTATTGAAGGGAGCATGGGAAGCATATTTTACAAGTACGGTTCGGCGTATGCCAACAACGAACGGTGCATTTGGACAATCCGCCTTTCTCCTCCTTACACTGAAACTGAATTGACACTTCATGGAAGCGGATTCCAATTGAGGATGGATTATCTATCTGCCTTTAGTTTTGTTCAGAAAGCCGGCTTGGTAGATTCAATTAACATGTAATTTAAAACGGATTTACAATCAGATCTTTAAAATCCTAGAAAAGAACACCCCTCATATTAATACATATTAAGAGAGGCACAAGTTTGCTAATTTCGGTATATATTTGTTCTTTGGTCTAAATAATTTGTTTTCAGGGGGGAAACATCAAATAACTATCAACAAGTAAGATTAAACGGGTCTGTGGTTATCCTTGTATTTTCGTCGGATGCAACAACCACGGGAACTGGCTTTTATCTCCAATTTAGAGCTACAGGAACCCCTTCAAGGAATATTAGTTACTACTCAGACTTTCGCGATGAGAATTCATATTACGGAACATTAAAATATCCTTCAACTGGCTCCTATCATAATCTGGAACTGTCCACATTCGTTTTTACTAACAAGAACAGATACGGGACCCCAATTGACGAGGCCATGAGCATAACAATTTGGTCCTATAATATAGAAAATCAAGCTACAGAGTGCCGGAGCGGAGGTCAACAATGCGGTTGTGATGGGCTTCTGATATACGAATTGCAAAAGGATGCGCTCGTACGACCTTTCCTTCCGTAAGAAAATGTCCTATTTACACAAGTCCAGCACTCCACTGATGCATTAAGTGACGAATCTCGAAACATAATGATCAAAGATGATCTAAATTATGACTAATATTTTTGTATGACTAATGCAAATTTTTATAATTTTCTTCTGTTTTCCTAGAATTTGCGGATTAGGTTCATATCTTTCATTTACAGCCGAGCACACACTTATACTTGTGTTTTACAGTAATCCCGAGATTGCACATGACGGTTTTGAGTTAGATTGGAACCACTACACTGGGGGGCCTACGCGACCTGAAACTACAACTTCTGAGTATACTACTACAGATAGTAGTTCATGGTGGAATTGAATATAAAATACTCAATATTGTATTTCTATTTTGCGGTAACTGCTTTGAAATAATAAATGTACTTGATAATGCATGACTGATATTTATTTCTTCATTTCATGTGCGTTGTAAGCAAATATGTTCATAATTTTTTGGAGCGGCGTACACCTGCCGGGGTTTCCTTTTCGATAAAATGTTCCATCGTATATAACTTACATATTATCGGAGATCAAGTGGGGTCAGTAGAGTGCTATGGTTAATGTTTGCCAATTTGAACACCTCTGCTCTTGGGTAGTAGAAAAGCAAGTACTTATCCGGGAGTTGAATTTACTTTGAACGATCGAATAATGATATTCGAAATTTCAAATCAAGATTAGCAAAGTTCAAGAAAACCGCATTAGCTTGTATATTTATTTTATTATTAGACAACACAGTAGAAAATTTTGTCACACTTGCAGACAATGAAGGGAACTCTCGTATGTAAGTAAGAATAGACGTATTTTCAAACGTACCCAAACGAGACTTAGAAAAAAATCAACTTTTTGGATCCCCTTATCACATGGTAGCAAATGTCTATCAATCGAAAGCACTTGTGAAGGGCTTTAAAACAACACTCATTTCATATTTCTAAGGTGTCCCGTATTCGGTACTTATATGCTAGCAGCTTGATTCTGGTAAGTTAAGCTTGCTTGGCTTGGGTTATAATTTGTAATAAGTAACTTTAAGTAAAATGTACCTACCGCCCAGAAACTTATGCGAAAGCGAATGTGAATAGTCTAGAAAAAGCTAAGACGTAAAACTCCATTTTTTAGTATGTGTTAGCAAACTATAAAACATTACAAAACATATAATATATATAACCAACCAAGTGGATGAGCTAAATAATATTACAGAAATGACAAGTTGACAAAAATTATTCAAATAACCTAAGGCAGTCATTTAGCATTACATTCTCATGAAACCGCACAGTGCCACAGGTTGGGATACCTTAAATATTTACATTCGATTCCTGACGTCAACAGCTTTCTAATGGCTCCCCCATTTTCCACGTTGCGTTGCTTTTAAAATGAGTGAGCTGGGTTATGGCTATTACTAGGCGTTAGTGAGGCAATTTGGCCCATTAACGAACTGGACACATGTCTCATTAATTAGCCATACCTTACAAGCAGCGAGAGTACCAAGTCTCACCGGAGTCGGTCATAGTTAGTAAGGTATCTATGGACGGACAGACAGACAGACAAAGTACTTTTATAAATAAAGTGGTTTCTGTACCACTTAAAAATATTTCCAAAAAGTCTCAATAAAATACATAAGAGTAAGTATCAACATCATATAGAAATGTACCCTATTATCATTAGGGAGCTGGCGAATGTAGGTTCAAAGCGTAAACCAAGACCGATTACAGCACTTAGGTTTAGGTTTAGGTTCGCTCTGAATTTGCAGGTGGCGAAAATACGTATACGTTTGGCGAGAAAACCAATCAGGGAAATTCAAAATGTGACCTTTCATGAGAATATTAGCTCATTTAAAATAGTGAACTACCTACATATTATTTAGGGAAAAATTAAATAATGAGAAACCATTTAAATCTTATTCCTTTGCTTGAAGAATGTGACGATTTATCAATTCTTTTCACTTTTGAAAATAGTGGAAACAAAGTTGAAAAAGACGTAATTATTTTGATTAAAATTTACTGGGTTGTCAAGTTTGCGGCGACCACTTCCGGTTCGGCGAATATTCTTAGGCTTAAAAACGCATTGAGAATTCCCCCATTTCTCCGACATAGAAATGAACTAATTGTGAATGGAACGGAGGCACATAATTAACTAATAGATTCTGATTTAAGATTCTGTCTGTCAAAAGTTCAATATCTTATTATGCAATGCTACACTTAAAATAAAACTTTAGTGGCATATTTGCAAATAAATACAAAAACTATGACGTGAGCAATTGCCAACGAATTTTTGACAACTACAGTGAAGTGTTTTACAATTAAATTTTAAATGTGTTTTGTTTCTCTTGCTCGAAAACAGAAGAACCGTTCACCTATTCCATGAACCTAGAATTGAGAAATTCTACGTTCGGTTTTAGGTTTACGTTTGCACCTAAACCTAAACCGAAGGGTGAAAGCAATCACGTGATGAGAAAGTGATGCGTGCGCATCCAATAGTTGGTTTACGTAAACCTAAACCAACATTCGCCAGCTCCCTATTAATTGGTGTCCTTTCCTTGTCTTTTTTGCGTTGGTGAGTTTACGAGTGGCACTGGCAAGTACTATACATTGCTCTAGTATTTACACACTGTGTCTTGAACTGCACCGCGGGAAGGATGCTACAGAGGTTTTGGATTTTTAGAAGCCAGAAAAACGAATTACTTTTTTACACTTTTGGATAAGCGGGTTCACAAACAAACTGTTAACATTTGGCTCAACAGGTCAAAGGTAAGTAAATTAGTCTAGTCAAACTGGAAAATATTGCTTTTATTGTGAAACTTGATATTAAAATGCAAAATTAATCTATAAAGTTAATAAAGTACCTTGTGTACAATGTTATATTGCGTTTTCCGTATATAGTTTATTAATTTTCAGATAGTTTTTCCCCATTAACGGATTTGTCATTTGTTCGAAATGAAGATCTTAACTTCTTTGTTTGATATTCTTAGCACTGTACTACACATTTGATGACATCGTCATCGCCAACCATTTATATACCGATTACTCACCCGCAAAATTCCCGTGAAGAAATTGGCATGGCGAACAATCAAGAATGTTTGGTTTGCTCTGCACCATTGCACGTGAATAGCGAAGGAAAAAATAATTTTAGTTTAAAAAATCAAATTAGGACGATGTTTCTTCTGCGAAAGATTTTAGAGGTTTCCAGCTCCACATGCTGTGACCTTTTGCTGCGAATGAAAACTAATCCGTCGTCCTGGTTCTCTTGCTGTTGGGAATGCTTTGCAACTGTAATTGAAGCTGAGAGAATATTTTCTGAGTTAGCAAAATTAGAATTAAAATGGAATAAACTGAAAACAACTTTAGAACTAAATGTTCTCCATTGCTACAAGAAAAAATCGTCAAAAACCCCAAAACCAGCTTCGAAACAGGATGTAATAGGGATAATTAGAAGAGAAACAATTAAAAGTGAGTACACTTAAATAATCTCGATTTTGTTAACATACATTTTTTAGAAAATTTCGTAGATCTAGGTCAACCGCTACTTCAAAGTAGCGGATGGTAAGTAACTATTTTAAATTGTAATTTACAATTCATCTATTACGTTATCAAATAAATATAATTGTTTTTCCGAAAAAAAGGACTTGAGCAGAACAATCAGTCGCACTCGATGTCTTCAAATATCTCTGAAATCTATAACAATGCGCCTATACACGCTTCACAGAGTCATATTTCGAATATTAATGTGGTCGATGTCATTAAAGTTGAGCAAGACGGGCTTAAAGACGTTATACCACAATTTTCAACCTTTCCTCAGTCTGATAACTCCTCCGGGGGTCTACCTAATGGCCGAATCAAGGAAGCAATCAGCAATTCTGATAAAGAGAAAGATGAAGATTACGTTCCAGTTCCACAGAGGAGAAAGAATCTACCGGGGCCAAAGTCTTCAAAGCACAAAGAAGTAAACTTACATGCAGTTATTGATCCGACTTCGGTATTGTAAGTGTGCTTACATAGTTTAATTGTTAAAACCGATTTATAAATGCACAATACGTAATATACATATCCTGACGTTAATAATGCAAGTATGCGTAAAACATTAAGATATGTCATAAGATACGCCTATTTCATTATTCTATAATTATGTGACGATAACCAATTTTAATAGCATTTACTTTTATGACAAAAAGTGTCATTTTTAAATATAGATATTGACTTATTTAGACTGGCAGTGATAATGCCATTAACCTAAGTATTAATTTTTGTGTTTTTATAGGCGTACCACCGGCACACCTATACAAGGTGGAATATCGGTGGAGAAGGTACATTGCAAAGGCTATTCTTACATTAAAAAATGCACATTTAAAAGCACCAGATACTGGAGATGTTGCGAGAGAGCTAGATTGAAATGTGCTGGATCTATTATTGAAGATATGACAAGTGGAATTTTCAGCAAAGGACATAGGGAACACACTCATCCTCCGAATATTAATAAAGATAAGTAAGACTAAACATAGAAGCCTATTTCTTATAGAAATATTTTTGTAATGTCAATCAGTCTTAGCAATTTTAAGGGAAACTGAAACCTGGTTTTAAATTTTTAGGTTGGAGAGAGAGAAAGTCATGACTAGGGCTAGGCAAATGGCTTTGGAAGATCCAACTAAATCCACTACACAAATATATCAAGCAATTATTGCCGAATACAAAGAGGTGTTAACGTTATACTTACCGGAAAGTTTGAAAAAGATAATCCGAATTTTGAAGAAAAAACTGAAGCCACTGGAGAATAATGAAGTGAATCAAAGCCCTGTGATAATTGAAAGGGGCCAAACCACTGAAGTAGAGATGAAAGAATGTGGGACGACAGGAAGTTAAACTTTTTCCGTTATATAATATTTGGTGTACGGGCCCTGACCTCGGTAGGGGTGTTTCGATTTAAATATCACCGGAATCAGTAAACTCTGTCAAAAGTCAATTATATTCTAATAATGCGGTTTCTCAACCATCTAATACTTCCTGCAGACTCCGTATATAATTGTATATCGTAGAGTATTGTATGTATATACAGAAGATCTATCAGGCATGTGTGCCTGTCTAGACATTAAAAGATCTCTCTTGCAAAGGAAATTGTTTTAAACGTCTGCAGTGTTCAATTATTGAAGTATTTTTGTTTTATAAATTGTTTATTATGTCACTTTAGAAAAATAGATAATAAATAAGTTACATTAAAAGCCAGAGGAATCGAGCGCCAATTAGTCAATTTAATTTACTATAAAGAGTAATGAATTCCCTGAGATTCTTATTGGTCTTATAGTTTTTCTGATTGAGATGGGCATACTTGATTTCTGAATCATAATTAACCACAATTTGCAATAATGTAAAATGCAATATGGTGATAGAATAAGCCGTATTGTCAATAAATTTTCATGAAGTTTTATTCTCAAGTTGTTCATTGCATTTGTTTTGAAATTATGGCAGGTAATAATATGTATGTAGAACACTAATGACATAATGGCGGACTCACAAAAAGTGTGTGTTTGTCCTGATTCCTGATTAGCCACTCAAAGTGAAAACATTCTTCATTTATAGTACAGTGAAAAATGCATTTGGTTTCTCAATAATATCTACCGTTGCAACCATTTGTTATAATTAGAAATCTCAATTATCTATATATTATCTACAATCATTTCGTGGTGATGATTCTGTAAATACTTTTATATATTCATACTAAAACAGAATTGCCGTTTCACTCTCCACTTATGCATTTTAGTTTACCTACCCATACATTATTTAGTCAGTGAAAGGTGTACTTCCAATACCATACCTGATATTGTAAAGTCAAGTGAAATATAATATACAACGACAGAAACTCTTAGGTACAACGGTACAAGTGGTATATCATTGATAGAAGATAGTCTTCATCGGGTCGATATTTTCTGATATTATGTAGTTATTTAACAATGTAGGTTGTACATGTCATATGTCGGATAAGTGAATGCGAATGTCAAAGTATAACATGCAAGGCAGTATTCATGTATGTATAATATTTACAATAAAATGGCATTTCACAGATATAGTACATTATTTTATGTTATCTGCTGGTATTAGTAATTTTAGTATCGCCATTTTTAATAACAGAGAATGAAAGTGACACTTTTTAAAATTGCTTTTAAATACAAAATCAAAGTGATAAAAACAGTATTTATTTTATTGTAAGTGGTCTGGGGATAATTTAGGACAAAACACGATATGTTTGAAAAACAATTACTTTTGGAAAACACATTGTGTATCCTATCCAATATTATGTGTAATTCTATACATGATTTCATAGGTACTGATAATATGTATGATTCATGTAAAACTGGTTTAAAAAGTATCCAAAGTACTCTATGTACTGATCGTTAAATTCAGCTATTTTATTACTACGTAAAATAAAAATGTTTTTAAAGTGTTCAAATTTAGATTTTAAATAAAAAATCCCACCAACTTCCCCATTTTACATAGTTTTCACAATAATGCTCGAGATAAAACATGTACGTATTACGTAGGTGTGTGCCCAAGTTATATTGCTGATGGTTATACATACAACCTTTTATTTCTTTCAAATTATTCTCAGGTGCAGAACACAACTATATATTGACATTGCTAATTCAAGTGTACTATGTCTTTTACATTCACATATTGACCCTACTTTCAGTTCTACCTTTCGTAAGTCGTAAGGCACCTCTCCCAAACTTAAAATTATTAGGAGTCAACTGCTTGAACGCGTTAAATCAATATGTGTAACGAAGGGTACACACATACAGTGATACAGTGCTTTTATATATAGCATCCTTCGCAAATCCGCAGTGTTTGTATAGTTATAGTGGAAAAAAATATAATGATATCGTACTACTGTTTTGACCCGCCTAATATTTCTTTCCATGAAAGATGTAACGCAAGTATAAAGACTTAAGTGTAGAAACTAAATTCAAAATTCCACAATTCATATTTTCGGATAAAATGAAATAAAACAGTAGCAAGGGTATATTCTGAAATAATGTTAACCAAATTAATGTACCTGGCAGTTAAAAATTATGTCAAATTTTTCAGTTACATTGGATTCATTCCCGTGGAATGGGACGGCGCCGCTCAAATATGTGTCGTCAGCAAAAGGAAATGGAAACACCTAATGTGGGGGTTCAGTGCCACAATAAATTTGTTATCATTTGCGTACTTTGAGTTTATATTTTTTGAAAGACTGTACAGGGGAGCTCTAAAGCCTCTTGATTTTTTGGTCTTCGTTATCCTAATGTCAGTTTTGAGCTTATCAGTTGCCTCCAACTATACATTTATTCAGATGACATGGAAGGGATGCCTACATGTTATTAACAATATTTTCACACTAGACAAAAGACTAACCAATCTGGCATATGGGCCAAACTACGACGGATTAAAATTTGGCGTACGGGATTGGGACCATCATTTCAGGGACCCTCACACACAAAAGGAAAAATTACGAGTTGATGGAGTTCGGTCTCGTAATTGGAATTTATTATCAAAAGTTACAAATATTAAGAAAATAAATGCTTTTGGGGTTTTCATGTATAATCTACCCATATTGTGTTGTCGGTCACCAAAGGAAAATTTTAAAACTTGGCCCAAAAATACCGACAGAGCCACTTTTCTGGCAGGTGAGTGTTTTTCGAAGCACTACTGAATTTAATTATGTACATACCACTTGCTGTAATGGAAATTGTATTAAATTAATATTTTAAAATTATATAGGAGAGAGTAAAAGGCGAAAGAAAATTAAAATACAAGTGGAAAGTTTTGATGTACTGGGAATGACAATATTTTCCATTGTTCCTCTGCAGGCGGTCATCCTAATCCTTTTTATAATATATTCCGTTTTTGGAGATGACTCAGTTTTTACAGTCTTCTCCAACAACAAAATAAAGGATAATCCAGTTACCATCAATCAAATAATAACTAACGGAATGGACGGATTTATTGCATTGTCAATAGGGTTAACCTCTATTGCTCCTATCAGTGTGCTTTTGCTCTTCGGCTCTATCTATATTCAAATGACAAATCATTGGACAAAGAATATCGCTGTATTTAAGTGTGAAGCCGTAAAATTATTAATCCAACTAAAACTGCACAATATTTGTGTAAACCATGTCGTTTTTAATGCCATTCCTATTTTGGTCTTTTGTGGACAAAGTTTGAGTGTCACCAGCATTTGTGGCACAATCAAAATGAAAGATGCGATGGGGATGCCCGCCTATCTCGGTATGCCTTTCCTTGCTGTTCTCCTTATCATTTTGCAGATTTTTCTTCTCGAACAAAGTGCATTGATGCAAGTTTATTCAACTGAATTTATTCGAAAAATGAAAAATGATAAAAACAAAGAAGTAAGGGTAACTGCACGAGGACTACGTTATATTTCTATTAATGTTGGCTCACTTGGATTCATAGATAAGTCTTTCGTCATCACTTACTTTTATTATGTCATTAACAATATAGCCACCGTACTTCTTGCACTTCTCAAATGATTACATAAGAATTTATTATTACCAGCGAAGCTGGATATGGTTTCGTAATGCCCGTCCGTCTGTCTGAAAATAACGTCTGAAGTATTGGACGGATTTCAACCAAAGTTGGCATATATGTTCATTGGTGTTACAGGACGGACCGGTATGAAAATGGTCCAAATCGGACCACCCCAAGGAGTACAGGGGTACATCTTGTAAGATAAACTACTCTGTAGCTTTTAAACGGTCCAATATTTTTGAATTGTGTTAACGGATTTCAATTGAAGGATACATTTTACTTTCTCATAGTGCCCCAACTTATTGGGGCAATGGAAGATTTGACCAAAAACGGACTGTATAATGTGGGGCGATTTGAGATTCGACTAAATAAGTCTTCGCTGGTCATTTATAGTGGTTAGTATCCAGTTTATTTTATTATGATTACCTATTTCATTTAATAGACAAAGATCAGGCGCCCCAACGCAACATAGCACTCTTCCAACTCTTTTACTCAAATACGTGTGTTTGTGCCGTTGCGGCGCTAATCTACAATTATTATCAATTGGGAAAATGGGCAGCCGAGAGTCACGTGACCGTGTATGCTAATGCTGCCTTGGGGCGCCTTGGTCCTTGTTCATTTAGTGTTCATACAATAATATTGTTATAATGTATGGCGGTTAGTTTATTGATAGTTTCGTAAGTCAGCATTATCGCTATTCAGGCTTTAATAATAGTATCTATCGTATGATAATATCCAACCAGCAGAAGTAATCGATTTTAAGGTCCGGCAGTACACCTTTGCAAATACATGTGTTTTCCTACTCCACCAGTTCACGGAGAACTCAATTAAAATTCCATTAGTCAGAACGAATGATCCACCTACATTAAGCTTGGTTATCAGGCTGGGACACATGATTTTTTTTTGTGAAGTTATTCAATGGATACAACGAAAAGCGTTATATTTTATGACACTAATTCATCAGTCAATACCAACCGAATTAAATTCAAACTTTTAATTTGATATTTATAGCCCATAAATAGGTATTATTGTGTAATGTCCTTGTAAGTATCCCACTCGGCTCATAATCATCCAATTCTTGATACCGGTTGACTTCCATTGCACATTATTTCATCGGCAAAGAAGGTGGTCAGTGCCTATGCTGCATAAATTATATGAACATTAAATTAAACCGACAGATACTTTATTTATTTATTAAAATCTATTTATTATTCATGGCTGATTAAATAAAAATTTCTCTTGTCAACCCTTTTTCCATGCAACATTTTTAACCACTTTGACTAAATGAATTACTAATACTTGACATTCCAACCATATAGTTGGCCTAAATTATTTTTCATATTTATATATATACATATTTTTTAGTGGTAGATATTCCTTGGATAATGTTGCATACATATGTTGCTTGGAATAAGGGTAATTAATAAGGCATTACGCTTAACCTGTTTAAGTCAGATACAATATATAATAGTTTCAAAACATTTTTTTTCAAAACCCACAATTTTATTATTGCGGTTAAGTTTGCTTTTAATGTACACAAAGCGTTTTTTAAGCGTTATGATTAATCGTTTAAAAATTGTATGCTTTCCCCTAATTCTAATGCACTGATGGAAGGAAAATAAAATATAAACTGAAGTTATATTATTTCGCCGTTTACATTTTTGGTTCTATAAATGAGTATATGTATAGATTTAAAAAAAAACATTTGGTCATCATTATTTTGAAACGTATTGTAGTGTTGCTCTTGGTGAGAGCCAACCAAGCTTGTGGCATAGATAAAATAAACATAAGCCCATTAAATATTTATCGTGTTAATCGGAGGGACACAAGGACAAATGAATGATATAATGCGTCTTCCGATTCTTTAAAAAGGATATATGTAATGTGGAAATTTAAGATCCTGTTAAACCAAGTAAAACATTTCGAGCATGTATTCCAACTATAAAAAGTTTAATATGGTAATGTAATGAAATGCTTAGTTAGCATTTCTTTCTATAAAGGCAAAAGATATATTACAACATTTCCCCAGCTTTAAAAATATATCCAGGACAGACTCGAAACTTGTGAAAGCAAACATAGAAATCATTGTTTATTAATTCCTTTGCAGATATTTATTGCTATTTAATAATGATGATTTCTGGCCATAGCCTATGATGCATCCTCTCTACAACACCATAAAAGCATTTCAATGTTTATAATTAAACTAATCAATAATTCAAATAGGTTACGTCACCTAGTTTGATAATTCTTTAATTTTTCGACATTCACCCAGAAAATTAAATGTAGCTTTCATTTGTTCCCTTGACATAGGTTCATCAATGTGTTCATTATACGTAATACCCTTTTCGCATATTAACATATTGTCCCGCAACTTATAGAATGGAACTTCAAACACAATATGATAATTTTCCCATTCAATTTTTTTCCATTGACAGTAATTTTATTTCTGTTATCTCTAAGCTGAAACAATATTTTTGTCACATTCAAGGCCTGATCTGACTCTAATTTAAATACTCTTGTACGTTTTAATGTGTTTTCTGTGTACAATATTCTTGGAACTTAATACATTCTCTCATTCCCCAAAGTCTCTCAAAAAATTAAAATTAAATTTCAATAAAAAAGAGTTGAATAATTACGAAAATGCTAACGAAGTTAATGTACCTTGCCGTACAAAATTATATCAAATCTTTTAGTTCTATTGGATTCATTCCTATAGAATGGGATGACGACGCTCAAATTTGTATGATCAGCGAAAAGAAATGGAAGCATATAATGTGGCGTTTCAGTGCAATAATAAATCTAATATTATTTGTATACTTAATTATTGTATTCTTTAAAGGAATATACAGTGGCGGCTTAACACCTCCTGAATATCTGATGCTCATTATTTTCATTTCACTTTTAAGTTTATCGGTTGTGTCAAACTTTTCGTTTGGTGTATTGACCTGGGAGGGATGGCTATCTTTAATGAACAATGTTTTCATATTAGACAATCGGTTCACTATCCTGAGAGAGTATCAATATTACGGCGTAGTGAAACGTCCCGTAGATTGCGGGGTTCGGCCCGCGCGAATGGGCCCGCTGAAGTCAATTTTTCAACCTAAAAAATCTCAAACTAACTGGCTTTGTTCTCTTACATGCGATCTATACTCAGTAATAGGAAATATGACGAAAAAAGTTTTATTTTGCGATCTATTAAATATGTGTACCAGTAACCATCGTAAGCACCACTTGCCTTCTAAGCCAAGGACCACAAATACCAATTTAGGTGCAAATACAGCAAGTAAGTATAAGTTCCTTTTATTTGGAAATCAAAACTAGTGATTGATTAACGCAATGTCAAATGTTGACAAAGCTAATCTTGGCAAACTTACCATTACTTAAACATGAATATATATTTTGGATTATATATTTAAAAAATTGCTGAAAATTATTTAGGACATAGCAGAAGAAGGATGAACATTCAAACACAGGATGGAGGATTTGATGTATTGGGATTGGCAATTTTTTCCATTGTTCCTTTAACGATGATCCTCGTGATCATTTTCACAATGTATACTACTTTTGGCGGAGATGCCTCAGTTTTTACATTCGTCTCAATAAACAGGATCGAGGGGCATCCAATTACCATTCAGCAAATAATGGCTCACGGGATAAACGGGACTATTGGATTATTAATAGTATTAACCTTCCTGGCTCCTGCCAATGTGTTTTTGCTCTTCGGCTCTATCTATATTCAAATGGCAAATCACTGGACAAAGAATATTGACATATTTGAATCAAAATCGGTTAAATTATTACTTCAACTAAAATTGCACAACATAAGCGTAAACGAGTACTGTTTTATTATCATTCCTCTTCTCATATTTTGTGGACAAAGTTTGAGTGTCGCCAGCATTTGCGGCACAATTAAAATGAAAGATGCGATGGGGATGCCGTCCTATCTATTTATGCCTTTCCTTGCTGTTCTCCTTCTCATTCTACAGATTTTTCTTACTGAACAAAGTGCTTTGATGCAAATTCGTTCAGCAGAATTCATTCGAAAAATGCAAAATCACGAAAGCAAGGAAGTGAGGGTAACTGCAAGAGGATTACGGTGCATTTGTATGTGCGTTGGCTCGGTTGGATTCATTGATAAATCTTTTTTTCTAACATACTTCTCCCACGTCATCGACAATACAACATCCATTCTTCTATCACTCACTCTGAAATAGTAGAGAATCTTGGACAACATTTTGATTATATTTTACTCTAAGGTAACAAATATTTTAACAAATAAGTTGAATTCTAGAAACATTTTTCATGCTTTATCATTCTTTTATTAATGTTTTGATGTGACTATGTGACAACCAACTAATTAAAATGTCTATTAAATATCTATTAAGTTTTGAACAAGTCACATGAATATAGTTCTACTTTTGACTAAATAAAGGTGAATTTTTGATTACGTGACGATTTCTTCAATATTTATTATTATATATTATTATAGGTAACTTGTAATAATAATTGTATGTAATTAAGGAATACTGATAACGGTTTATCACATATTATTCGAAAATCTACTTAGTGAACCATTAAAAGTATCAACCGTAACACTAACAAAGATGTATACTTAATAATTCCTCCGCATCTGTGAAGACGTATTCTGATATTCTATCTGTCTATCACTTAAGTACCTGAGTTCGATGTTCATTGTCCTTAAGAAAATATAGCCAACTCCTTGATATGTTAATGAAAACCTTAAATGTATAATAAATATAATGATATTTACACCATTGTGACATTAATTTTCATTAACTAAAGTAGCTGTATATATTATTATTGATATTAAATATACTATTATGGCTCCTATGCACTTACACAAATTTTTATTTAGAATGTGGCTAATATATCATATTTTTTAGATACTTTAATTCATACTACATCGACCAACTATATATGTTTCAACAAAGAGAGTCACAACACCGTAGAATAATTGATGTAGTGTGTCATTGCCCAAACACTTCAATGAAATTTCATATTCATACTCATAATCTACCTAAACACGCACCTAAAATATAATGTAGTATATAGCATAATGATATATTATAATATTCATATTGGCAATGGTCATAGTATTATGTTAATCCTAAGATAGTTAGGATGTTCAGTCGCCGTCTTGTCGGCCAAAAGTTCACGAAAAAGATCGTATGGCACGAAAGGTAATGGCTGAGGTCATTCATTCGATTTGTAACTATTTAAATCTGAGCCGTGCAAATCAATGTAGGAAATTGTATGGCCTAATTTGTCCAGCTAGTAATTATAGGCTAAGCTAAATGTAAGTTCAATATTGGAACGTATAGGATAAGGCATAGGTATAAAATCTGCAGCTTTGCTAATCCTAAGCAAGTACGAGACTTTGACTTCTGTAGAGTAGTCGCAATCCTAGCATAGTAGTTTTTGTAAGTATATTTTGTCCACGAGTGGATTTTGATTACTTGCAATTTTGATAAAACAAGAATTCGACCTGTACATTTGAAGTAGCCTGACCTGAACCTCATTTCAACCCGGGTTTTCACACTTGTGTCTAACTTGACAATCATTTACTACTGCTACTCGTATTCACTTACTTTGATTATACCATTAACAGTATATCCATCTTCTCGCACTCCTCAAATGATTACTTCTTAATTTTAATGTGTCATATAATTTAGTGTTATACATAATATTGTTATAATGTATGACGGCTAGCTTCGTAAATCGTAAGTCAGCATTATCGCTATCCTGGCTTTAATAATAGTATCGTATGTATGTGGTATGCATCGTATGGCAATATCCAACCAGCAAAATTAATCGATTTTCAATATAGAAATATGTAGATCATTGTTAAAGAAACGCTTTTTGTGTTATTGTGAGCTCAAAGCAATAATTCAAACTTTAAATCTACCATTATATATTCAACATATTATATATATATTCAATCAGTCTTTATTAAGCAGCTTGTCGCCTTTATAGTTTTATTCCACCTGTACGTCTGTACGTACGTCCCTACGTGCGTCCGGTTGCAACGTAACTCAAAAACGGTTTGCGATATCGACTTGCCATTTTCAGGGTAGCATATTAAGGTTCCTCCGGTGAACACATTGAAAAATGGGGTCAATCGGACCAACCCCTTAAGAGTTGACCCCGCCCCACATTTTTTGAAATTGCAACATATGGCAAATGATGTATCGTTCAAAAGCTTATGACCTCAGGAATCCAACCATGTAACAATGAGGTCAACGGGTTACCGACTTAGATCAGTTTGAACGTCAATTAACACGAACAAAGCTACCATACAATACACTATACAATGCAACAGAAATGATCCTCCAGATGATCATATCGACAATGATCTTCCAGATGATCTTCAAAATTACCATATCGACACAATGTAATTAATTTGAAATTTGTTACTACAAGGTCCTTTTCTACAACGTTTACAACGGTTTATTCATCTTACATCTACCACAGCCGTCATTATAACTCAAAAATCCAGTATTATACAAACTTGTGTAATAAATTTTTAAATAATTGCGATAGTAAGTATGTTAATCGTAGTGCTTGCTCTTCATGGTGATCGTGCTGGTTGAACTGTCGTAAAATCTTGACTTTCCCCAAATGGTAAAATGAGATTCGTACCGCAATGTCTCTAACCTAGGCCATTATTATAGAATGGGTCAGCCAAGGGAGGCTACCAATAGGGGGAGGTCATTCAGGTCAGGTCATTACTATTGGAAGATGGTCATTGCCATTACTCTCAAAATGAAATTAATTATACGTACTTATCTAATGGATACAACGAAAAGTGTTATATTTTATGGCACTAATTCATCAGTAAATACCAACCGAATTGAATTCAAACTTTTAATTTGATATTTATAGCACATTCGATACGTATAAATATGTATTAAATTATGTACTGTCCTTGTAAGTACTATTACTCGCCACTCGGCTCATAATCACCCAATTCTTGACTCCGGTTGACTTCCATTGCACATTATTTCATCGGCAAAGAAGGTGACCAGTGCATATAGTTCATAAATTATATGAACATTAAACCGACAGATACTGCAAAATAATAATAAAAACACGGTTTATTCATTTCTATTTATTATTCATGACTGATTAAATGGCAGTTTCCCCAGTCAACCATTTTTCCATACAACATATTTAACCGCTTTGACTTTGACTAAATAAATTACTAATACTTGACATTCCAACCATATCGTTGGCCTAAATTATTTTTATGTATATAGTGGTCGATATTCCTTGGGTAATGTTGCATAAATATGTTGCCTGGAATAAGGGTAATTAATAAGACCTTACGCGTAACCCGTTTAAGTCAGATACAATGGAGTTTCAAAGCTTTTCATTTATCAGGCAAATATTTTAGTTATCTAAACAATTTTTTTCAAATCCACAATTTTATTATTGCGGTTAAGTTTGCCTTTAATGTACACAAAGTGTTTTTTAAGCGTTATAATTAATCGTTTAAAAATTGTATGCTTTCACCTTATTCTAATGCACTGATGGAAGGAAAAGAAAATATAAACTGAAGTTATATTATTTCGCCGTTTACATTTTTGGTTCTATAAATGAGTATATGCATAGATTTTAAAATAACATTTGGTCATCATTATTTTGAAACGTATTGTAGTGTTGCTCTTGGTGAGAGCCAACCAAGCTTGTGGCATGGATAAAATAAACATAAGCCCATTAAATATTTATTATATTAATCGGAGGGACACAATGACAAATGAATGATATAATGTGTCTTCCGACTCTTTAAAAAGGATGTAATGTGGGCATTTAAGATCCTTTTAAACCAAGTAAAATATATCGAGCATGTATTCTAATTATAAATAGTATTAGATATTTTAATGCAATGAAATGTTTAGTAAGCATTTCTTTCTATAAATATATTACAACATTTCCCCAGCTTTAAAAAAGTATTCAGTACTGACTCGAAACTAGTGAAAGCAAACATAGAAATTATTGTTTATTAATTCATTGGCAGATATTATTATTGATATTTATTAATGATGGTTACTGGCCACAGCCTATGCATCCTCTCTACAACACCATAAAAGCATTTCAATGTTTATAATTAAACTAATCACCAATTCAATAAGATTACATTGTCTAATTTGAAAATGCATTAATTTTTCGACATTCGCCCAGAAAATTAAATACAGCTTTCATTTGTTCCTTTGACATAGGTTCATAAATGTGTTCATAATAAAAGACCTTATTCGCATATTAACATATTGTCCCGTAACTTATAGCATGGACTTTCAAACATTATAATATATATATAATAATATATTTCAACAAAGAAAGTCACAACACCATGGAATAATGGATGTAGTGTGTCGATCTTTGCCCATACACTTCAATGAAATTGCATATTATGCATCATGAGCATTCTGTCATTAATCTAACTAAAGACGCACCTAAAATATATTGTAGTACATAGAATAAGATATTATATTATCATCTTCTCATACTTCAATATACTAAACTTAACATAGATTTATATAAACATAACAAATAATATCAACTCAATGGCACATCAAATATGAATATATATGTATAAATATGTTGTAGTTTGTACTGGAACTTCGTTTGGATTAATCCTTATTTTATTATTGATTCAAACAAACAATAAACGAACACTCATCTTTATATACGGTTCAATCCAACATAGTCTTGGTATGAACTTACTTGTGTGGACTAATACAAACTAGGTTAGCTTGATCCGTTCTGACCTATACGTACTAAATTGCTTACTTTTAGATTTAACGTGATATTACGTGGTGCATGGCTCATACCATCTTAAATGTGCAATATATGTACAAGCTTATGCTACTTCCTATTGCTCTGAAAGTTTTAAATTAAAAGGTCAATATTGTAAAGACGCTATGCATAAAATGTTGATGTAACTATTCTACATTTGCCACCAAATTATTCATAAATGAAATAGTCTTCTTCCTCTTGACCACTTCTATACGTGCATAATATAAGCCCAAGATAGACAATTAGCTTAATATAAAACTCAATTTACAATTAAGGTATCGTCATACAAAGTTTTCATAGCTTAGCCAATAAAGTATAAATTAATTTATTTGTCATGTATATAGATTTTAATATGACTTTTCACATGTGGACATACCTAACATTTTATAATATTATGTTACAGGTATTAGTATAACCATACAATAGGCGTCCATAATACCTTAGCGATGTCCTTTTTTGTGTTTTTGCAAAAATAGTTAGAACCTTGTAATTAACAAAATTAACATCGCGTTTATCAATTTGTTAACACACCCAAAATGTAGGAAACGCGGTTGTAGTTGTAGGTATTATGACATGCAGCCGAATCTAGAAATGAGTCTGTAGGGGCCGAAAATTGTCACTGTAATTTATTGCGCGGTGTGAGAACTTTATAGCAGTTTAAGGCCACTTAAGACTTAAAACATACAAAAATAACACTAATTCGTGCGAAACTAATATTTAAACATATTGTGTGTAAATTATTGATGATGTTTATTGTCTTCTTTTGTTACTTATATATATTATTTGTGATATTTGGCCGATGGGGATGAGCGGTGTCTGGTGCTTGCGTCGTAGTCACCAATTTTGATTCGTGGTAATTGAATGGCTATTTTTGTCACTTGAATAAAGCTAAATACTACAACAATTATTGCTGAATTTTGCAAGCATTTTCACCTTTTTGTAGATTTCGGAAGGTCAAATACTAAAATATTTTTTAGTATTTTACCTCATGCGTAATTTTAAATACAACGAAAGACAAATAGAAATCGTCAATAAAGTATGGATGCTCAATATATGTACATTGATATATTCAATAAACAAAGTGCCTCTCACACATAGCTATATAAAAAAAACCCAAAAACCGCTTTAAACCCGCATTTTTAATAAGACCTTTGGTCGTAGGGTTTAAAACAAAGAAACCACAAGTTTTTTGCAACCCTGGCCCTGGTACGAAAAGATGTAAGATGTGCCACGTCTCTCTGCTACTACTATCTATTATTATTCTACTCTACTAGCGGCTGAAGTTGCAGTTAACTGTTAACCAGTTTTTGGTATCGCCATTTGAAATAAAATATATAACTTTTTTTGAAAATGACTTTTAAACTTTGAAGTAAAAAACATAGACTGCGATATTATGATTATTTTGAGCCAGAACTGGCAAGTTGGATACAAGTTGACTATTACACAGGAGTTAGCGGTAATGCTTGACAAACATCATTACTGTAACTTATATAGTACAATACAGTATACAGTTCAATTACTTTACTTTACTATATATTTTACTCTCATTTCTATCTCCTTCTGACCCTATATTTCTGCGAAATTTATTTAATGTTAAATTAAGTTATATACTTAGAATTGACTTGCGAAAGAAATTAAATTTGTTTGTAGGTCGGTCAGTCCAGAAAGTAAGGTAATACAATTACCATAGTTTTACGATTAATAATGCTGAAACCAAATGAGACAAATTATTAAATAATTTAGCTATTCAATATTAAGGGTTGGCAGCACCACGAGCAAATTCGTGAGTAGCTAACTATATAGCTAACTCGTACACAAAATTTAAAATTTTGTAATTTTAGAACTTTATGCCTAACTCAATAATGGATCAGCGAAAAAAAATGATTTTTTTCTGGAGATGCGCTCAAGGTTTTGCTTGGACACACAATTCCCTGATTTTTGAATTAACTTTTAATTGAGTCAAAAAAATTCCAAAGTTTTCACTCAAAAATGTTTTCATTTTTTGTCTCAAACGGACTTTTCGATATATTGAATTTCGAACTTTACAAAAAACAAAATCTTTTTTTCTTCTCTGATAGCTAAGCTTAATTTAAGTGGATCATTCATTCGGATTGGTGGAATTTTAATTGGGTTCTCCATGAAGCGGTGGAGTAGGAAAACACACATCTTTGCCAGTGGTACTGCACACCCTTAGGGACACAAAATATAACTTCTGTGATATCTTCAGATATTTGGTCGCGTTCAATTTTGCTTTTACAATACGAAACGACATTCGCTTTAATAATGCAATAGTAATTGAATTTACTGAGAATATTAATTTCTTCAAGTGAATTTTGCATACACACACTAAAATCAATCCTTAGTTGACATAGTAGTATTGTAAAATATGTCATTCTCTAACAGTCGCTTTCTATTCCTCACTCGTAAAATTTTTAACTGTGGTCTATTCATTTGAAAACACAGTATTCTGTCACCTGTGAAAAAAAGAATTATCAGTGCTGAAGTAATAAGGTGCAATATGCTAACGAAATTAATGTACCTTGCCGTACAAAATTATATCAAATCTTTTAGTTCTATTGGATTCATTCCTATAGAATGGGATGACGACGCTCAAATTTGTATCATCAGCAAAAAGAAATGGAAGCACATAATGTGGCGTTTCAGTGCAATAATAAATCTATTAGCATTTGCATACTTTATTATTTTATTCTCTAAAGGAATATACAGTGGCGCCTTAACACCTTCTGAATTCTTGATGCTCATTATTGTCAATTCACTTTTAAGTTTATCGGTTGCGTCAAACTTTTCGTTTGTCTTATTGACCTGGGAGGGATTTCTACCAGTAATGAACAACGTTTTAATATTAGACAGGCGGTTCACTAATCTGAGAGAGTGTCAAAATTACGATGTAGTGAAATGTCCCGTAGATTGCAAGGGTCGCCACTATATCGACCAACTGAAGTCAAATATTCAAAGTAAAAAATCCAAAATTAACTGGCTTTGTTCTCTTACGTGCAATCTATACTCAATTATAGGAAATATGACGAAGAAAGGTTTATTTTGCGATCAATTGAATATGGGTTGTGCCAGTAGCCCTTGTAAGCATTACAAGCATTATAAGCCAAGGACCACAAATAATTATTCATTAGCAAATCTATCAAGTAAGATTACGTTACATTTTTTCCACAATCAAAAGTACTGATTGAATATCGTATTGTTCACAAAGCTAATCCTAGAAAATGTTCAATTAAACATGCATTGATATTTTGAATTATATGTTTAAAAAAATGATTAAAATTATTTAGGACATAGTAAAGGAAGAATGAAAATTCAAACACAGAATGTAGGATTTGATGTATTGGGATTGGCAATTTTTTCCATTGTTCCTTTAACGATGATTTGTGCAATCCTTTTGACAATATATGCTAATTTTGGCAGAGATGACTCAATTTTTACATTCGTCCCAATAAACAGTATTGAGGGACATCCAATTACCATTCAGCAAATAATGGCTCGTGGGATAAACACCACAATTGGATTTTTACTTGGATTGACCCAAATAGCGTCTTGCAATGTGTTTTTACTCTTCGGCTCTATCTATATTCAAATGGCAAATCACTGGACAAAGAATATTGACATATTTAAATCTGAATCAGTTAAATTATTACTTCAACTAAAACTGCACAACATTAGTGTAAACAAGTACTGTTTTATTATCATTCCTGTTCTCATACTTTGTGGACAATGCTTGAGTGTCACCAGCATTTGCGGCACAATCAAAATGAAAGATGCGATGGGGATGCCAGCCTATCTATTTATGCCTTTCCTTGCTGTTCTCCTTATCATTCTACAAATTTTTCTTCTTGACCAAAGTGCTTTGATGCAAATTCGTTCAGCTGAATTCATTCAAAAAATGAAAAATCACAAAAGCAAGGAAGTGAGGTTAACTGCAAGAGGTTTACGGTGCATTTGTATAAGCGTTGGCTCAGTTGGATTCATTGATAAGTCTTTTGTCCTGACATACTTCTCCTACATCATCGACAATACAACATCCATTCTTCTCTCACTTTTCCAATAGTTTCGAATCTTGGACAACATTTTGACTATATGTTACTCCAAGGTAACAAATATTTTTCCAATGAATAAAGTTGAATTCTAGAAATATTTTCCATCTGTTGTCTTACTTTAATTAATGTTTCGATGTGACAACTATTAAAAATGTTTTCGAAAGGATGATATCCATTATGTTTTGAACAAGGCACATGAACATTAATACTTTGCAAGAATTTGTAATAATAACGTTGAAACTCAGGAGTACTGTTTGTTCATTTGCACACTGTCATGACGTATTATATGATAATCTACTTATTGAACCATTTAATGTCCATTAAAAGTATCAACCAAAGAAACACCAACATTGCTGTATAATTAATAATTGCCCCGCATCTGTGAAGACGTATTCTGACCTCTATATGTTAAGTACCTGAGTTCGATGTTTATTATTCTTAAGAAAATACAGCAAACTCCTCGATATGTAAATGCAACGCTTAATAAATGTATGCGTACAATAATATTTACACCATTGTGACAATAAACTTTCATTAACTAACGTAGTTATAGTCTATAGTATATATTATTATTCATATTAAATAAATATATTATTATAGCTCATCTGCACTTATGCATATTTTTATTTAGAATGTGGCTAATATATCTTATTCTTAAATAATTTTATTCATACTACATCCACCAACAATAACAATACATGTTTCCACAAAGAAAGTCACAGCACCGTGGAATAATGAATGTAGTGTGTCCATGCCCATATGCTTTAATGAAATTGCATACGCAGTATGAGCACTCTGGGATTAATCTTAATAAAAACTCACCTTAAATATATTGTGGTGTATTGAATAACATAGGTATATTATCATCTTCTCATACTTCAATTAAAATTGAATATTAAATAGCATTGATTAGTATAAACATTAAACATTGAGCTCAATGGCACAGAAAATGCAAATATGCTTAATATTGTAGTTTGTAGTACTGGAACTTCGTTTGGATTAAACCGGACTAGTATGGATTCAAACAAACGAACAATCATTATATTTGTTATATACGGTTCAATGCTACCCCAACCGGCAACCTAGTCTGGATATGAGCTTACTACTATGGATTAATACAAACTAGGTTAGATTGATCCGTACTTACTGACCA
>JAQFYC010002684.1:0-24220 GCA_034694165.1 Tomocerus mixtus | reverse complement strand
AAATTTTACTTTCTCACGATGCCCCAACTTATTGGGGCAATGTGAGATTTGACCAAAAACGGTCTTTATAATGTGGGACGATGTGAGATTCGACCAAAAACGGACTTTATTATGTGGGGCAATGTGCGATTCTACTAAAAATGCCTTCGCTGGTCATTTATAGTAATTACTATACCAGTTTATTATTTCAGCTGAGTTTACTTCTGATTTATACATTCTCGCATTTATCAACCCAAACGCAGTAAAAACGCTCACAAAACATATAAGTAATCAAAGCAAGTAGTGTAATCTGTATTGAAAGATATTGGTTCTTTAAATGCAATTAAGGTCGGGAAAATCCTGACGATCATTCCATTAACCATTTATACCTATACATGAAAGTTTTAGCCATGCATTCACATGCCATACATGTAGTATAGTATGTAACTATACAAATTTTGTTGTTTTCTTTTATAATGTTACGTTACAAACATCTTGCCTTGAAGTGAGTTGATATGGAATAACATGCAATTTAATTGCAACTGCTAATCGCCAAAAAGTGTTTCAGTATTGTGGATGGCTATAGTCGTTAGCAATAATTCAGAAAATTGGTTATTTTGTAAATTTATGAACAGCCGAAAATTGAATTACAGCCTAGGTATTTTTATTTATCATTTTTTCCGTAATTGATTATGAGTACCATTAATTGGTGTACCGGCAATCGATGTAAAAATCTGCAGTTTATTTATGAAAAAGTCAATCCATTTTTCGTTAGCTTTTTTCATCTGCAATTTTTATATGCAAAATACAAGGTTCTCCATTGGTGTCCTTTTTAGCTTACTCTAAAGAAAGTTAAACGAGTTTTTCAAGCTATTGTCTTGCAGTTGCAACGAACTGGCCATAATGGCTGCGTTTGTTGAAAACCAATGCAGAATTTACAAATTTTTAAAAACGATCTCCTTTTTCAGATTTCACATCGTCAAAGATTCTAAGGGAAACTTCCACATTCAACATTCAACTTTATGGAGCCGAATTGTCTACAATTTATTATGGCTTAACCTAAAAGTTAAAATGATCTACATATTCTTAACTTACCACGGCTGGATCAATGAAGTTCATTTTCTGGATCAAATGGCAAGTTGGAATTGGTTCCTTTGTTTCTTCGCAATGTTGTGTGCGGCTTGCATTTGGTACAGGAAATATCCTTTTTTCGAAGTCATCCATGCTAACTGGACAGTTATGGAAGGCATTTTTGAGAGACTAGGAAAACCCGAAGAAATGCAAGCTGCAATTATCAAAACCGATAAAAAATTGCTGCTTTTACAATTGTGAGTTTAACAAATAATTTTTTTTTTGAATGTGTAACTTTTAAAATTCAAATCTTAAATGAATGTTCTGCATTTTGTAACTTACTCATAAGTACAGCTCCATAGCTTTCCTGGGAAATATTGCGTTGGCAGTACAATATTTCAGAAGTCCAAAATATGTGTTAAATACATATTCACTCATCCCGTACGAAAACTCGACACTGACACTAATTTTCGGTGTTCATGAATATCTGTTTATATTTCAAATGTGGACACATGCAGGAGCTACAAGTGAGTATTCCCGTTAAAAAAGTTTGACAATTACGCCCAGTTTATACTCCAAGAAAATGAAGTTATCAACTTCACCTTTGTCATTTATACTTTAACGATTGTAGAATAATAAAAGTTTTTTACTTTAACGTCAACGTAAAAATAACTTCCTGAATCTTGAAACTATAAACCCAAAATTGAAAATTTTTACTATAACTTCCTCTGTTTAAACTTTGTGGAGTATAAACTAAGCGTTAAGATTTAATAATGTAATTACTAATTGATTATTATAAATATAAAAATAATAATGAGAATACCAGTTCGAGAAAATTTCTTTAGTACTTATTGCAATTAAAAAAAAATCATTTTTCCATTTTACAGTATTTACGGTGGAAATGTTTGTTGCAAGTTGGACAACCTTGATAAATGAAATGACCAAATCAGTTCACGACATAATCAAAGCTGGAGAAATCGAATTTGGGAAGAAAATTTCGCAAATGTCACCCGAGTCGGAGGATAGCACAATTATTCCACTAAAAACGGAAAATTTTAAAGCTTTAAAATGTCTAAATCCAAAAACAAGAGCACCTGGAACTGAATACGATATCCTGCAGCTTGTTGAAGATTACAAAAGAATTGTCCTTGCCACTACTCAGTTTAACAGCTCGCTTGAAAAGTTCATTGCCGGTATGCTTCTCGTCATCTACATTCAATGCGTTTCTGATGTATTTAACTGGATTCAACTGACAAAGGAACCGGACGTTGATTTGCTATCCGTATTTTTCTTCTTTCAAGATGCAATTACCGGAATGTTAATGCTATTCACAATGATCATCCTCCAGTCAAGATTCCGGCCGGCTTCAGTCAGCTTTCTTCACTCTCTCAAATGCTACGTCCAATTTGAATCTCCTCTGAAAAAACATCTTTTGAAAACGATACCTGCATTAAAAATCGTGGGGGCAAAAATCGGTGGACATAATGTAATACCTTCAGATGTGCCTACGGCTATTCATCAGTTAATGACGCTTTATATCACTGCGGCTATGTGGCAGAGACCATTAGATAGACTAACGTAGATTATTTCAGCAAAATGCGCTGCAGTGAGAACGGCATCAATCCCAATGAGACCAGCTCCGCAAATAAATGTAAAATCCCACATAATCAAGACTCATTAAATAGGGATGTGCAAAATAAACCGAAAGATGGGTTATATGTTTTATTTTAGGATATAATTTTACTTAACTATATTGTATTTACTGGATTGGCTATCCAAGTGACTATATTGTTTAGTAAGTTTTTATATAAAGTCATAGTCATAATGTTTTACCTTAACCTACACGAATTGATGATTAATAAATTAACTTGCTATTATTGGAAATGAAACGATATTAATTTTTAAATACATATATATCCGATTTTAAAATACGATGTTTTTAATTATGTTGAATGTTAATTGAAAGTAGATACAAATTTTTTAATTTATAATCTACAGGTCATTAACAAAGTTGGCATATTATAGGCACATGCCAATAATTTTGTTAGCTCATTTTGTATTTTTAGATCTGTGAAAATGAATGTAGGCTTACAAATTCATGAGGCACAGCAGGCTCTCCTCCGACAATTAAAACTGGAACATGTCGGGTATTTCGTCAGCGTGGTGCAGCTGAAAGGTATAAACACGCGGACTTACTATTTTATCATATTTTATAAATTAACACAAGAAAACACATTCTTAATAGTTTCCAATTTTAAATAGAGATACGAAAGTAAATTATTGATTACTTAGTCTCATTTAAATGCATCAAATGCATTTATTGCATTTATGTATATTATTATTTTAATACCACAAGCTTCCTTAATGCCACAAGGACAAGAACTAAAAGATAAGACTTGTACATTTTGTTTTCGAGAGGAACAATATAGTAAAGCATTATAGCCAACAATAATGCCTATAATTTTCCGTATAGGAAACAAGAGTCGGTGTCTAATATTTATGATTAAATTTTATCTATTGCGATTTGGTCTTCCTAAGAATGCGAAGAATAATTATATGCTTGCTTATCACATCATTTTAAAGTGGGTTCCTTGTAAACGCTAACGAGCCGCTAATTAATAATTTGTTGTTTATTTAAAGTGAAATTCCCCATCTCCTGATTATGGCAATCCTCTTGTTGAAGTTGAAGGGGAATTCTCTTTTTTATTGTCAATGAATGCCGAAATAAGTCAATTTAGTATTGATAACAGCATGTTGTCATAATGGTAATTATAAAAATGAGAGATTAACTCTCTTCATTTAGTGATCATTCGTCGAGTGTTGGTTTGAATAAGACTTCGTACATTTTGACGAGTTAATTCTTTCCGTCCTTTTGGGTAATTTACAATAATGGCATCTAATTCAGGTTGGTACCTTATTTCTAATTAAAAAATTGCAATATATTAATCTGCAAAACGTTTTTACTTACTTAAATGAATTTTACAGTTTTTACGATTATCCTCCTGGCTTCACTTTTAGCCATTTTTGCAACATGCAACGGGGTAAGTCGTTTTTTATGAACAAAGTAGAAATTTTTGAGGCATTCCTATACCTTATTTCTACTTTTTCGTAATTTTTTTAATTCAATTATTATTGAAAATGTGTTTAACCTAAGCAATTGTTTCCAAAATAAACAGCGATCCCTCCAAAATGACGAAGGTGCCTCCAAAGGAGATGCGGGTATCCTCCGGAGTTACATGGATGTCCGTGTGAGGAATCCCACAAGTACAGATATGTGTGTTTGGTGTTGGTCTGGGGATCACGATAGGGATCGCTATGGTTGCAGCAAAAATGATCAAGAGGCCCGTCTCACGTGGGACTTCCAAGGCCTCCCCTGGACATCATTCAAATGTCGCGCTGAATGGGGGGATGCCTCGATCGCCGAATTCGGAGTTTTCGGAGACGGTGTCCCGCAGAAGAGCAGCGAGTGGCGGGTGGACGCCCTTGGAAAGCGAAGGGAGTACGTGGACAGCGAATGGGTCAACGACCATGTGGGCGGCTGGTTCGGTAGGCAACTAAAACAATTATATTTTTAAATATAGTTCATCTTAAATAAGTATAATTGTATATGTGTATGACTTTTACTTTTGTGGAAATATTTAGGAACTACGCCAACCGTATAAATAAGTGCACACCTCTTATGGACAAGTTCGTCCTGCTTAGGAAGATTTCAACACAGCCAGGACAGCTATCATGACCAGTACTTCTAACATCTAAATTCGTTTAAAATCTGCACATCGAATTCTTATAATATTAACATGGATATATGATTTTTTGTTATTAAAAGATATATATACGTTTTGTCAATGTTTATAAGTAGCTAATTAAAATTGAGTGCGAAGTAGCAACTAAGCAATACCAACTATATTTGTAAAAAATTGCATATTTTTTCATTTAAAACGGCATTATGCTATAAAATGCGTGAGAGTAAGTAATCGTAGTGTACCTATAATTAATCATGATACTGCAATAGTATATAAACTTGTAATAAGTCAATGTTTTCCCTATATTACGTTAATTAATCACTATATTTATCAGTAAGTATTGAAGTATGTACAGATATACTATAGATAACTAATTAATGCATAATGATTGCATTAAATATTTCCATTTGTAAACTATCATGGTCGTGTATATGTATTAGTATGGCTACTGCACTTAAAAGCTTAACAGTGTTAATTTATTTTCCATTTGGGTAGTTTAACATGCGCATGCAAAGCATTTTTGTAAGTGATATATTGGCAACTGTGGGATTATCTCTTAAGCATTCTACGAGAAAGTTACTAACATGCGAGATATTGCGTCTAGCAGCGTTAAAATGAATATATTAAAGTAGTAAAAATGTAATAAGAAGTATCTTTGCTTTTCCCAGACCTAAGAAAGAACAATAGAACAAAAACTGATGGTATTCAAAGATGATAAGGGATTCCACCAGTGCATTCGTGATAAAGATTACTGTCCATTAATAAATAATTAGTCAAGCGCTGCTTTCAGATTTATAGAGTTAATTGTACATAAAATATTAAGTGGATGAATGTACTCAGAGTACAGATAAATAATAGACATTTACCCGTGTAAATTGTGTTTTTGCCAATACATAATATTTTGCTCGCAACTAAACTGTCATTAATTAGATTAAATGACAAAAATAGTTACGAGAGTTTGCATAAAGGTATACGGTGTAAGTTGTAATCTACCCTTGACTCTACAAATTGATTTGCTATGTGTCATCGAATTAGCAGAAAAACAACCAAACCCACATTTCATTAACTCCGTTGCGTTGACATTTTCAACTGATCTCAAAATATGGTGATCCCCTAATTAATTAGTAAATGTCAATCAATCGAAAGATATCTCTTAATAATATTGTATAAATATGATTCATGCCCAACATTGCTTATCGATAATTAATAAATACGCTTCTTAAATAAAGACTGTATATGTTTCATTGCTACAGGGCATCAGCTGCATGTGAATTTAATTACGTTAGCAAAAATTATTAAAAAGACCAATTAAAATGTCCTGTCTCACTTCCGGAGGGGGACTCATCGACATCGAGGGAGGACTTGCCGTCAGGGAACCAAGAGGTCATGCTGATTTCTACCCCAACGAAGGAGAACATAAACCAAGATGTGGAGCTGATGCTTTCTCGGTAAATTTTAATTTTTCATTTCCCCAATGTTTAATTATTGTTACAAAATGAGATTCTATCGTATTTAAATGTTGTATTACAGGTACCTGTATTCACAGAATGGGAAGTGGATTTGGGGATCCGTGTTTTAACTTTAACAATTCGGTACAAGTTGAATTCCGGGAAGATGATCGTCCGTGCAATTGTAGTGAATGTGATCTCCGTTTTAAGACGGAACGCTTCTCAGTCGTCAAACGACAATATATTAAACTATGATTGTACTTATATTTTTAATGAAAGTTAGTTAATGGCATAAGTAACAACAGGCTTACCAAAAACAACATTTTTATTACAACAAAAATATCATAATTCCTCTAAAATCTGCACATCTACTTATAAATGGCTATGAATATTTAGTTCCTAAAAATACACATTTTGTCAATCTTTATACGTAGCTAATTAAAATTCAAAGCAATACTTACCAACTAATATTTGTAAAAAATTGCATATTTTTTTATTTAAAATGCCATTATGCTATAAAATGTGTGAAAGTAAGTAATTGTAGAGTATAATTACTTAATCATGATACGGATACTGGTATAAACTTTATAACTTGTAAGCTCATAAGTAATATTGGCAACTGTGGGCTCACTGTGTGAAATAGCTAACATGTTCCTGAAGTCGGGTGTTGAAAACGAGAAATGTTAATAGATAGATACAATTATAGTGTGAGAGCAGTAAGTGTGAATTACTGATAGAAATAACAACAGGCTCGTCAATAAAATATTTATAATACAAACGTTATTTTAAATAGAAAGGACGGTAAAACAGTAATTGCTTCTTAATCCATGATAAATGTAATTAATAAATGTAATTACTTACTAATACAATATTACTCTAATTAAGTAGTATTCCATTAGAGAAAAGCATGAAATAACCAAAGTAGCTTTTCTATTTTAGTTGTAATTATAATTACAAAATCCTAAAACCAGTGTAATAATACTGAAACGTAAAAATGAAATATTTAAGCTAATAATGGTTGCTGCTGAAGGTTTTGATTTGCAAGACGTGTCTAATGGTTTTTCGTATGCAGTTTCAAACTCTGGGTAGGACACCTTTGTCTCCACCTTTTTTCCATCGATGTGATAACAGAACATTTCGTGATCTCCAAATCTGATTTCCTCTCTTAACTCGTTTTTCAGATCGTCAGTCCAAGTCACTTGAGTGTCCAGCATTTGTGAGAATGTCAAATTAAACATTGAAGGTGGCTCCAAAATAAGTGGGTCGATTGATCCCGGAACCCTGAACAAAAATTGAACAAAAACTCATTTTTATAAATAATTCGCAGGATTACACAAATCTTTGATTAATAATTGAATAATTTACTTACCTTGTAACATTCTCCACTCCAAATCTTTGGAACAGGTTATTTTGAGGATAAGTGCTGGAACAATCCTCCAAAGTTCGCTCCAGTTTCGGGTAATAATAGACAAATGCCATGCACATTTCATCCTCAGTTCTTAAACCCGAAATTACAACTCCAGGAATAGGTTTCCAGTTTGTATTGTAAGTACATTCTGTGTTAAGTCAACAAAATGACATACAATTTGAATAAAATGTTTGTTGCAAGTTAAACTTCAACATTAAAATCTCTTTAATTAAGATATTCATTACCAAGAGTAACATGATCTTCTTTAAGTAGATTAACTTCGTTTACGTTGCGGTTTTCTTGGTAATCACCGTCGTAATTGTTATCGTTGATAATCCATGGCAATTCTTCCCGATTTCTGAAGTGGCGAAGTTTCATCTTTCGTGCTATATATTGTATAATATATAACATATTTTAGAACATTTTTCATAAAATAACTATTACACATCAAAGGGTAGGAGTAAATGGGAATGCAAAACTCGGTTATTGATCCCCGGGTTTCATTTTTCGTCTTAGAAACCCGAAATTCGGATTTTCTTTCTTAACCATTGGTTATATATATTGATATTACTAAAAAATTATATTAATTTATGAATCATTACCAGAAGTGTGTGCATGCAGCATGACATTGAAAATCTGAAGACCACTTTCTGGAAGATCGGTAAGACAGCCTGGAGTACAATGCCCAGCAATTACAAAATCAGAAGTCTGAGGTGGAACTAGTAGTCCTACTGAATTAAGCATGTGACCCATTTGAATCATTCCTGCGTCTTTTTCCCTGAAATACGTAAAAGTAATATTTTTCTACTTTTCTGCTGTTTAGTTGTGGAGTTTAGTTTACAATTGCAGTCATTACTATACCTTAAATTGCTAGTGTAGTAAAATTTGACCCCTGACTCAAAGACAAGATCTTTAGTCACATTAGGGTTGTCCAAATGTGAAATCATCATGTAGTACTCGTAGGTTCCCCCTTCGCCCACGGGAAATCCGACATCATCAGGGAAGACCAATTCCCTTCCCCCATGGGCCCAGCTGTAAAGTGGACGTGTGCAGTATTCCGCTGGAACTTTATCTCTGTCATTCGGATCGTGCATATTTCCACCTCCGAGACCGATGTAGTTCTGGAAAAACGCATCAGGATCGCTGACACCTTCAGGGGCTACGCATCGATTGATTTGTAGATGATGGACGTGTTTGTACGCATCGGGGTTGTCAATCAATGGAACAAACTGTTTTAAAAATCATAATTTTGAATTATGATTAGATTTATATTACGTAATATGTTAAATAACAGTAATATAGCAATTTTCTGATGTTCTTACACCAACAACATGATGTTTCGTCCAATTGAACTTCGGGCTTTGATGTGTAGTAGCCATGTACACGGTGTCCAACTCTGGCATTCTTATAGTACCTCTTAAGTCCCAAACCTTTTGGCTGTAATTAAAAGAAATCATTTTCTTTGTAGTGAAATACATTTATAAGAACGATCTCTCTGTCTTTAAGGTTTCGAACTTCCTTACACCCCTGCTACAATGGTTTATTCATAATTACTTTGTATTTTAAGAAAATTTACTTACTCCGTGCGATCTGGTGGTGGAAATTCAAGATCTAGGGCGTTCACTGCATAAGCACCGCGGTTTCCTCCATGGTACATTATTTCATCCGTTGATCCGTAAGACCAGATGAATTTGATAGTATCGCCCTGAAATTTTACATTAAAACTGGTTAATTACAATCCAAAATATTAATTTGTGTATTTAAGTATAGTAAAATTACCGTTATTAGAATGTCCTCAGTTTCATCACATGTATTCAGAGGTCTCGTCATCTTTATATACGTGTGCGTAGCATTTTCAGAAGCGTTTAGCACTTTCCAATCTTGTTGTACATCAATTTGTGGCAAGAATTCTCCCACACCATGGCGATCCTGTAATTACGCAGTTAATCATCAAAATTATATAATGTTAGCATATTATTTAAGTTATTTAAATGTCAAATTAAACTAAAAACATACTGAAAAGTAAACGGTGCTATTTTCAAATACTCCTCCAATGAAAATATCAGCTCCGGCCATTGCTCCATTTTGCGAAAATCCGAAGCCAATGAAACCAGTAGTTTCAACGCTGAGTTCCACCTGCAGATCTTTAGAGTTGTATACTTCCCAACTCACATTGTACTTGCCTTCATTGTCAACTGTAACAGTTCGTAGTGCCAATGCATCAGGAAATAGTCCTAATATCTGGACGAAAATGAAAAATATACAAGGGATAACTGCAAGGACACCTGTCATTATATTTATTATTTATTTTCTTATTATTTTTTATGCCTATTTCTGAATTATCGTTATTTCAAGCAATATAATTCACTGTTGGTGTTTCTTTATGTATTGTATGGCTAGTTTGAAAATGCGAAGCTTTAAATACCGAAATAGGCAGCAGAGTAATTCATATGAAATATGTATCATGTCACCAGAAATCAAATAAATATAAAGGTAAACAATATTTACGTATTAAGGTTCATACTTTTGTGATATTGTCACAAATATTTACAAAACATAAAAGATAATAGAACACAGGAATACATATTACATATTTAATACCTGCAAAAGCGATTTATCATCAGTAATTAGCGAACGTCAAATATCTAGCTCAATTACCTATCATCGTCATACGAGATGCTTACGTCTGCTTTCACTTACAAGGGAATGTTTAAAATGGAAATACGAAATGAAGGTACATAAAATCCATATAAAATCGTTGATGTTTTTAAAAATGTTGTTGTTCTTCGGTTGCGCTATGGGCAATTTTAAATTTTGTAAATCAATACTAATTTGTTTGCATTTCGCCAACTTTACAGTTGAATATATAGGCAAGCTTGGGTTTCAAACAATTTCATTATCAACCAAAAATCCAGAAAACTTATGAATATACCAATATTAATGCTCATAATTTAATTTCGAATTTTAATTACCAAACAATATCTAGATTCTCCACCTAATGCTTCCCTTGTAAGTAGATTAGCTGGAAAAGCTCTGCAGTGGATTATTTAGGTAATGATTCATTTTTCGGAATGCCTACGTAAACAGCGAAATTGAAAAGGTTATTGGTATTGAATTAATTAAGTGAAGCTAAACGGTTTATGTGAGATTTCTGTGATTCTGTAGTTTTGTTTACAATGCAGATAGCTAGATAAATAGTATTTTAATGAAGATTACGTGTCTATGAATGTACGTTCAGTCCTACCCTTTCAATTTTATTGACATCTGACTTAATCATAATACACTTGAGTAAAACTTGAATGGCGTGATGTGATGATCTGATGTTGTTGATGCAAGCCAATAATTAACAAATAAAAGAATCTTGCATGTTATTGTATAATATGCAAGCTTTAGTGTTTGGAGACAAGGGAAAACCATTAGCACTGCCTATATAAGGTTACAAGTTTCAGAGAAAGTAAAATAATAACAACTTAATAATATTACTTTATGCCTAAACCTCCACACTTTAATATGAACTCTATAACAGCAATAGCTGATTTGTAGCTACTTAAAATTTCAATTTATGTTGCGAAATATTTAGTGTTGCATTTTTTGCTAATTTTTATACAAAATGTATTTATATCATTACCTCTGCTTGAAACAAGTGTCATTTCATAATGGTTAACTGGATAAAAACTTGATTGATTGATTTTAACCTCTTTATCGTATATGAAGTTGCGATAAAGTACTTATATGCAGATGCTCCGCTTTAGGTTTGAAAATTATATCATTTATATTGTAATTGTACTGCCTTGCTTATAATTGTACATGGAGTTGGATAAGTTGGCATATTATTAAGGCAATTAGCTAACGTATTTATGTAATTATTAAACATGTTTTAAATGAGGTATATCTATGTATAATTATTATTTTCTATAAAAGTTTCGTCTGCATAAATGATGTGGAATCTATTTTAAGACTAGGTCAGTTTTTTTAATAAAAAATTAATATAATCCTATATAAAGTATTGCAAAGTATCTAAAGTATCTTTGCTTCTTCCAGAGCAAAGTAAGAAAGAACAAAAACTGATAAGATATTCAGAGGTTTACACCTGTGTATTCGTCGTATAGAGATTACTGTCCATTTATAAATAATTAGTCAAGTGCTGCTTTCCAATTTATTGAGTTATATAAAATATCAAGTGGATATGAATGTACAGATAACTGAAGGGTAATTTACACGTGTTAATTGTGTTTTTGCTGATTAATTAGATTAAATGACAAAAATAGTTACGATAGGGTGAGTAAAAAGGTATACGGTGTACATTGTAATCTGCCCTTGACTTTAACAAATTGATTTGCTACGTGTCATTGCATTGGCAGAAAAACAACCGAACCCACATTTCATTAACTCCGTTGACATTTTCAATTGATCTCCTAATTAATAAATGTCAATCGATCAATCGAAAATCCCCAAAGATATCACCTGGCAAATCAATTATAAAATAACATTGCTTTTACATGTTGGAATTCTCCAGAGACACTTATCTCTGACAGATATTTGATTCGTTTGCAATATTCATTATCGATCATGAAAAAATACGCTTCTTATATAAAGGATAAATATTTCATGCTACAGAGTTAGTCAGCTGCTTATTAAATTAATTGCGTGAGGAGCAATTACAAAAAATTAAAATTACCATGTCCAAATTCTGCGTGTTGATTGTAGCCCTTGTGGCCGTTGCTGGAGTTCTGGCCTCTCCAACTCCTGCTAAACAAAATCCTAAATTCTTCTGGTATCCAAAAGACGATGGCTCCGGTGTTGTTCCCGCTTTTCTCGAAAGCGATCCCTCAATGAGAAGACCATCGACCAGGGCTCCCTACGATGACGTCCATTTCCAACTTTACACACAGTAAGAATCATTAAACTTAAAACACATTAAAATAATTTGTTTGCATTTTTTCGTGACGTTAAAGAATTACAATGACGTCCCTTAAGAATACTGTTTAGTTTTACCTGGATAATATTAATGAATTTGAATTAATTAACAAACAACTAATTGGCTGATTGTTAAACGCTTTCAGGAGAACCCAGAACTTTGCCCATGAGCTTATCATTGGGAACCACAACAGTTTAACCGGCTCCGCTTTCGACATGGCAGCTCCAGTCAAGATCATCGCCCACGGATTCAGTTCCAGTTTGACTGGAGGATTCACCCTACACACCAAAAATGGTTAGATCCCCATTAAACACTAGTATTTCCAATATAAACAGCTGTTTTATTATTAAAAATTGAATTAAATGTTATAATTAACTAACGAAACTAATAAAAATCTGTAATATTTAATTACACAGCGTACCTAAATGCGAAGAACGTTAACGTTATTGCTGTTGATTGGTCCCGATTGGCTGCTGCCCCCTGGTACGATATTGCCGCAGGGAACACCCGCGTCACCGGAGAGAAAACAGCTGAGCTTATCCAATGGTTGGTGTCAGAGGGTGTCCCATTGGCCAATATCCATATGATCGGTCACAGTCTCGGAGCACATGTTGGTGGGTTCGCCGGAGCAGCCATGGGAAGCCAACTTCCCCGATTGACCGCCCTCGACCCCGCCCTTCCCCTTTTCGGAGAACAACCCGACTCTGGAAGAGTGGACCCCACAGATGCTGTCTACGTCGATGTTATTCACACTGCCGGAGGGGGACTCCTCGAGGGAGGACTTGCCTTCAGGGAACCAAGAGGTCATGCTGATTTCTACCCCAACGAAGGAGAACATCAACCAGGATGTGGGGCTGACGCTTTCGGTAATTTATTTTCACATCTCAGGGTTTCGGGAGGGATGGTTCCATCTCACCAGAAATTTCTTGTTGGTAATAAGAATGTGATTTGATTGTATTTAAATGTTATATTATAGGAACCTGCAGTCACAGCAGAGCCTACGAATACTTCGGAGAGTCCATTGTCAATGAAAGAGGCTTCCGCGCCTGCAAATGCTTCGATTGGGCTGATTTCTTAGGAAATTGCGCGTGCACTGAAACCGATTCCATGGGAGAGGTTGCCAGCTCAAGGTACGTACACAAATAATAATTAAAATCATCAGACTTATGGTAATGATTACTACATATTGTAAAGGTTAAACTAATTACCTTGTCCTTACACTCTTCCAGTTCCCGAGGACTTTACTATCTTCGCACCGCTGGATCAGCCCCATTTGCTCAAGGATAAGTCAATACTCTCACATACCGAAATACATTTGGACTCAAGACACTGGCTACTCAACAGCATCAGGAATGCCCACTTTGAATATGATACAATAATATATAACCTTCCAACATTTGTTCCTATTCAAAATCAACATCCGATTTTACACACAGGCAATTAGCTATGTATCTTGATGTTCAATGTATGGCTACACTTGTTTTGTACAAATAAATCGCAGTTTTTCTATCGTAAAGCTCTCGTTCGTGTTGTATTTTTATTCACTGCATATTTGACTATCTAATCTATGTTCATAATTTTTGATCTTGTCTTGGTTCGCAGTCAGTCTCAACTCAAATAATTTTTAACACACATTTTGAGATAAAAAATGTTCAATTACCACGCATACCTGTATCTAATATAGTTGAAGTGCATTACAACGTCGGATATCATGTATGGTGTATACTATGTATTATATTATGTATGTACTACATTTGGCTATATAGCCAAATGTATATATTATTTGTGGCTATCTGATGTTACATTTTGTAAATCAAATGAAGAGTGTGATAACGATAAGCTAACTGAATTTACGAAAAAGTCAATCTAGATCCTCCTGGAATTGTTGGTAACATCTCGCTAAGCTTCTCGGTTTCGAGAATGACGAATAGACTCCCTATATAGTGTGCGTGTGTGTACCTTACTCAATAAGTTGTCATACTGTGTAGATAGAGTAGGTGTAGAAATAATTCAAAGTTTAATTGCATATATATTATGACCGTAGAGCTATTCTTTTATTCAGTGCACATATTTATTAGTAAATTAATAAGTAGGGCATAATATGTAAAATCTATGTATTAGTTTACCTATGACTATACCTTTGAAACCGGTACTACAATTCTTCATGTTCATATTACAATATTAAAATATGGAAAACATTAAGCTAAATTCAAAATCGTTTATTAATTAACGTTAGCCCTAAAAAATTAATCAAACTATGTTTCCTATTGCAATCAGTTTTATTAATTAAATAAGTTCACTGATCTATTCTAGGCAGTTTGAGGACCACTTGGCTTAAGCATAAACATTCTAAATTACTTTACTCTGCATCCGGGAATACTGCAAAACATGCCAAGGCTTTGTACCGTATATTATGGTGTAATTATTCCAATTAATAGCGTATCATTGTATATTTATTATACATATTATGTAGATATATTTTAATGTTTCATCACCCACCGCGTTCATATACCTCAATATAATATAATGTATTTGTACATGGTATCTAACTGATAACAATTATGATAGAATGAATAATCTCGCAGACAGTTGTAAAATATAGTACATAGTCCTTCGCCTTTATACAAGGCGCGGTGAATATGATAATGAAGAATGGAGAGGTGCTCCACTTCGTATGTAGTGCATCTTCGTTAATTATACGTAGTACGATTTGAATCACAATGATTTTTGTTTTGATCATCAGGAACTCACTATTAATTGAACTTGTTCTTATTGTTACAGCATTTCGCTGCGCTTATTCCATAATTGGTGGGAAGTCCGTTCTCCCTAAGGAATTTCCTTCCGTTGTCAGGATCAGGAACTCCAAGTCCCTTCCTCCTTTCTGCACGGGAACGATTCTCAGTGAGACTACTGTCTTGACTGCCGCCCATTGTTTCAAACGAATTAAAAACTTGCAGCGGGTCTTCACCCAAACAGCGGGAGCTACCAAAGCGGATGAACAAATAAGATTCGTCCAGAATGTTGTAATTCATCCAGCGTGGAATCCGTATGTCCTTTTTTTAATTTTCACTCACAACTACGATTATTTGTAAGATTAAGATTTCGGATCGTTTTTTGTAACTTTAATCTTTAAAGGTAAATATAAAATTGTTTATTTGATTTGTTTAGAATGGATTCCAAAGCATTTGATTTGGCAATAATAAAGCTGTGGCAAGCATTTAATTTTAATGAGTATATCTTGCCTGCGAATCTCCAACTTTCAGGATCTGGAAATGCAACAGGTGACGTACTTCCATATTTATATAGTTCAAAAATGTCAAGTATTTCAAGAAGCTAAATGCGCAATAATCTTTTCTGTAATTAAATGCATAGTTTCTAAAGAATTCACAGGAATAATTATTTCGATTTCTGTTACAAATGTTTTACATGACCAATTAATATTGTGTGTATTTATAGGGACGATGATATTTGCCGGTTGGGGCGCCACGTCGTTCCCCGTACCACGACAGTTTCCCGCCAATCTCCAGAAATGCGAATTAAGTATAATAGAGGGAGAATCTTGTTTAGAAAATTATTATCCAAAATATTTGAAAGAAAACAATGAGAAGAACGGAAAGAATCTAATCTGCGGACTAAGGGAAAGGGACAATGAAATCTGCACACCGTGTCACGCGGACAGTGGGGGAGGAGCCTTTGTTCAGAGGGAGGAGGGCGCTTATTTCAATATTCTCTATGCTGTTGTCCATGGCGGGAACACAAATTGTTCTGCGCGTTGGCCTGCAGTATTTTCTCCTTTGACGTACGATGTACTTCAGTGGATTCAAAACACGACCATAAGTTTTAGTCAACGAGGTGGCAATATTGCGGCATTGACAACCACAGAGTATTTATCTTTTTTCATTGTCCTTCCTTTTGTTACTATTTCCTGTTTATTCGGAGTATTTGTTTTGAATTCCTCCAAAGGCGCCTGCGCCTCCACGGGTAACAGGGACCGAATTCCTCTCACTCAAAAATAGTTATAATATAACAATATAACGTAACAAAGTTATGATTAATTAAATGCCCAACGTAAAATACCTAAGCCCAACTCTGACTAAATATTCTCTCCAAGCGGATGTGACATTATACACCGCGAAAACAACCACACACCGCGAGACACCGCGGACGCCCCCATTTAGAGTATAGCCCTTTTTTTGAAAAACAAACAATGAGATTTGACTGTTTTTAATTAGGTTAGGTTTTAAAAATTCAAAAAACGACTAATTTAATTTCCCAAAAATACAAATTCGCGGTGTCGCGGTGTGGTGTTTTTCGCGGTGTATAATGTCATATCCCTCTCCAAGTTTAAATCCTCTTTTATAAGCCACTTATCAACGCTTCCTACCAAATTCTGTCCAAGTCGCATGTCATTGGATTAGTCGTTGCCATGTGACTTGCACATTGTCTATTAGGTATTAACATTTGAATTCTTTGTTTTATTATGCGAATTCCATACTGATGTTGTCAATGGGGATATGATATGAAATGATATTTGCCAAGATAACCTGAATAAATAAACCACTGCAAAAGAGATAACATAATAAACCATTGCAAGAGGCTGTAAAAAAATTGCTACCTTAAAAATTATTGGATGGGGTTGGGGGTGTACAGAAACCTTTATTATGATTCCTCAAGTGGTAGTAAACAAGATTTATTCACCGCTACAGTTTTAGACTCACCCGGTAGCGAAGCACCGGGCTAAATACTAGTACATTATATTGCATGATTATTAAATTATTCGAATGGCCACCACCAGTATTTCCTTTCCAATAACCCAATGTTTTAGAATTTTGAATTAAAAACCCAGAGCACCTTAAAGTACTATGTTAACAAAAATTGTAGATCTTCTCACAAATTGTAACATTTTGTGTTTATTAGTCTAGTTTGGAGATATTTTATATTATACTCAATGAAAATTGTTATCTCTATAATAGGTACTGATCACTGCTCACATTTTTATTAAGTTGCTTTTTTCTGTGAAGATTAGTTGACTATTACATTAAAGAGATACTTTTATGTCTACATTCAATGTCTATGCACATAAATAAAAGTATTATACCTTACTTAATATAATAATTTATTTTTGTTTAATTTATGTTTTAATTTAATTGATATTTGATGTTCCACAATTAAGTCTATTCCACGAATAATTACATTGTATTTTATGATTCCTATTTCCAATAGATGCTCCAAATTTTCAATTGTAGCTGAATTGCTACTATTAGTCAATATAATATTATCTAACATGAATAGGAAATTAGTAATGAATGCTTATGTTCTTTCCATTGTGAAGTATTTACTTGATTTCTGTATGGGGTAACACATAAATATAATATGAAACAAATTGATGCGATGGAGTCATTACAATGGCAGGTCGATATACTATGGGTATGCAGAAATATGACTATGTTAAAAGTCTAACAACTACCGAGCTAAATTGGTTGTTTCTTTTTTACTTATGCAAATACGAATTGCTAAGAAAATAATATGTAGTATTGTACACTCTATAGATTGTCCACCTTATTTATATAATTATATACATTTTGTAAACATAAATACAAAATCAACTACATCTAAAACCTATTCCTACACTGTTAAGAAAAATTACAGTTCCAAATACGAGGAAAGGTCATTTTCAAATCAAGCCAAATCAGAGTGGCTCATTTTTCCTGATTATTTGAAAAATTGTGAGTCAAAAAGGAAGTTTAAAATGTACATGTACAATATTCCTGACGCCACAAGCAACGCTCATAATTGTTCAGCTAATTTGCTATCATTAATCATGGCTTCAGTTTCTTGCATCACATTTGAAATCATCATGGTTAAGCTAACGACAGAACAAAGAAAGCTCGCCGAAATTGGGAGGAGAGATTAGATCTGTGCATTGTCCAGGGGGAGGGCATATTTAACACTTATAATGTCTTTGGTGTGATGAAACTTCACTTGGAAAGTATGGTAAGTTCACTTTTACAATAGAATATAGTGGAGAAAGTTAACACATGGGAATTTGTATGATGCGTGACTTGTGCCGGATACTGTACAATGTAATGTACCCCTAGAAGGGGAAATTGCTGCTTAATAAACAATTATTGAAATGCCAAGCAATTCTATAACTGTTTCCTCATGTGTTCTATTCTGTTAGTCATAACAGCCAATTGCTCAGATACTGATACAACATATCAGTTTCCATACTCGTCTTATGTATGGTATATTCAAGTGCCACAGTGCCACTACTCTAGCATTATGCAACATAGAGAATGAAATATTCGAGACTTATATGCATTACATATTCATAAATAATTTTTTATTTAATTGAATACATTTTGCCAATCATTCAAGAAATGGAAAGTTCTTAAGAAATTCTGACATCAGCACAGTTCCTGAAAGTTTGAGCAGGATTTGGATTGTAGCAATTATCTTGGCCAGGTCCCCAAGCAGGGTAAGATGTTCTGTAGGTCCATCTGATAATGGTTAAAGAGAAATGACATTCAGTAAGAATTAAAGTCCATAGACATTTCAAGTAAATTTACTATTTCTAAATTCACCCACCTGATAGTACATCTGGGGCAAGTAACTCCAGCTGGAAGTTGAACGCGGGCAGTGACAATGTCATTTGGTGGTGCTGGGTTGTCGAATGGAATGCAAATCATAGTGTCTCCTCTAATTACTTGAGAAGCACTGACTACGGTCAATTTCTGGAAGCAGCTGTCGGTCTCCGTTGCCAGTGGGCACAACTCAATTTCAAAGTGACCAAAGTGAGCGTTGTCTAGCCCAGCTGTGATTTCAATGATCTACGGAATCAAAAATTCGTAATACATGCGAAAAACGTTGTTAGAAATTATTAAAGAAATAAATAGATGTTACAAAATCCTTACAGATCCAGCGGTGTAGTTCCTGACGATGATTCCTTTGTCGTACATACCACCCTGGGAAGCATCAGTGTTTCCTCGGGCCTCGCCACACCGTCCACATTGGGAATACTGCAAATCTTGATGAACCTGGAAAAGTTTTTCATGATTATTTGGTTTCTGTAAAAATTCTGTTTAGTTTGTTAATAATTGCTGGAGGGCTTACGTTGTTGCACCAAACTCCCTTGTTGTCCCACCAATAAGGAGGATTGTATGGAAGAGAACCATCCAACTGGAGGGAGGTCCTGGCCAAGGGATCCATCAGGTACCCATGAGGCTCGACAAAACCAATGGCCAAAGCCAAGATTGCTACAATAGCGAATTTCATTTTGTTGTCTGTCCGAGAGTTACAGAAACTGTGCAGAAGTCTTGATGCTACACAACAATTTATACTTCCAGTGAAAGTGCAGTTAAGCTAACAAAATGCTTTACTGATGGATGGGTGAAGAGCTCTCGAGTGATTATTTGATATTATTAGTATCAGTTACACAATAAAATAAATAATTGTTATGTAAACCTAAAAAATAACGTTGCATGACATGACATGGTGTTACTTGACTTAAATAGTTTGCTGGTTTATGTAATTGCATAATGACAGGTAAATGATGATCAATTAACAAGGTTTATCAGGATAACTACATTACAAATGTGTTTTACATTATATAATTACCTCGGCTTAAGGTGGTGCGGTTTACAAAAACGAAATATTAATGTAATATATAACTAACACTTCAAAGAAACAACCAACCGTAATTAATTATCAATCCATTACCTGGACAAGATAACATGATGCCCATGTAATCTGTGTACAATGGTATAAAGAAATATTCGTTTTTGTTTATTAAAGCAAATATACACAAAATAAACATTTAATTCTTATTATAGGACTTGCCATTTATTTCACTTTTCAATTCATTTGGATTGGAAATTGAAAAGATTGAAATAAATTGAAAGAATGAAAAATATTCAATTTATTTCACTTAAAAATTAAAATATAGATATGAGCAAAAAAAAGTGGCGCAATATTTCAGCGACAACCAAATCGCAAAATAGGCTCGGAAGTTATACTCTGCAGAAGGTCAGATTACAGCTATCCCAAGTTTTGCTATATTAATATTTTTCTCACTTTTATTACAAATATACAACTCCAATCTAAAGTCTTAATTTAATACTGTAACCCCAGGTATAAGTGATGTAACCGCTGATAGTCTTATATAACAATTAATGCAATTATCTATTATTATCTAAATCTAATGGGAGTCATAGCAAACCCAGTGCCCCAGGAAATGAGAAAACATTGGCAATCAATATGTGAATGAATCACTTGAGCACCTCAATTAAATTGAACATCATGCAGATGCGTGCGACGGACGGTATCTGCGAGTTATGTAAATTGCAATATTACTTTGGAGACTAATTAAGTTCTGAGTAATCGGTCAATTTTTAATGTTTGTCACGTTTTGGTATTGTAGTGTTCTGACTGTCAATCCCGTGTCCTCTCCACTGAGACTATCAATATGTATGGTAGCCTAACAACATTGCTAACAATTTACACGTGAAGTTGTGGTAGGGTGGGGTGATCGCAATGCATCGCAATTATCGCATGTACATGTGCTTGTCCATGAGAGCACCTTCCAATAGGCAACCGATGCAGAATGATAATATCGTGTAATTTATGTAATTCTTTTATTAGCCAACACCTTGTTCAGCAAAATCAATCAATTCGCTGCAACTTCCTCTGTGCATGCAGTGTTCAGTTTAATTCGGCTAAATGTGGGAAAAATGTAATACCACTGAACAGAAATTACTCCATAACGAGCCAGGACTTTTCTTAAAAATTGTCGGTCACTTTTCCCCCAGGGATGACATTTATTTAACTTTTCAATGAATTTAGTTTGAAAAGTGAAAGGACTGAAAAAAATGAAATAAATTCATAAAATTATATTAATAAAAAACAAAAAAATATTAAAAAATGGAAAAGGCAGCATCAAACGTTTTTAACTTGAAAACTGAAAAGTATTTTTTCAGCAATTTATCTTTAGAGACATGACATTTTGAGTGCCAACACTGCTTTTGCCCGTTTGAGCCCGCTCGAGTATACTCTGCTGGCTTATGTAATCGCAATGTCTGTTCGTGCGGCCGTTAGTACGTTATGTAGTAGTATTATGGGCACGATAACTCACGAACACATTGACTAAGGATGATGAAACTTGGTATTCAACATACTCTTATGATGCATAGGAACCATATTGAATATGATCGTAATCCGTCAACGGGACTAGTTAAACGAAGTTCAAGTAGTCACAAGATGCCCGACCGAAGGTCGTGATATTGTGACTGCTTGGACGAATTTCTTACTAAACCTTTGGCCTGCCAAAGTCACTTTGGATAATTCTGATTCGTTACAAAATAAAATAGCTTTAATTCGTCAAAAAATTTTTTTTTTCTTTCCTATTCACGAAGCCCTGAGTAGTTGCAGTAATTGCATTATATCATCATACCATGATTATATTACATATTACATACATCTTTTGATTATGACACAAAGTAAATCTCAAAGTGCCAAAGTAATTATCCATGTTAAATTGACATTTTATAAATTATTGACATTGACAAGTTGGTCCTTGTGAGAGAGATGTGAGATTAGATTATCGCAGCCAATATATATGCAGTTGTGGTCAAAGTCAAGAACCTTCATTTTAATAAAGTCCTACAAGCTTAAAAATGATGATGAGATTTTCTGCATTCGTAGCTGTTGTGTTGGTGGCTGCTTCTCTCAGCGGAGTAGAGCCCCACGGAGCCCTGCTTGACCCTCCAGCTCGGAACTATTTGTACCACACTGGTCTATTTCCAGAACAGCCACCACAATGGAATTACTACGCTATGGAATGTGGTGGTAACAATCCACAGCCCGAAGACGTGTCCAACTGCGGAATGTGCGGTGATCATCTGTCCCTCCCCACCCCAAGAGAGTACGAACACGGAGGATATTATGGAAGGGGATTCATTGGAAAGAACTACACTGCTGGACAAGTAATAAACTTTTTTAATTTATGCTTTTAAATTATATTCAAAATATTTAAAAAATATTTTTTCTATTGAAAAAGATAATAAGCATCCGCACAGATTACTCTGCTGGTCACTACGGCTATTTCGAAGTCCATTTGTGCTCTTCAGCAACAGAGACACCAAATTGTTTCCAAAAGTTGGATATTGTGACCGCAAGTGAAGATATTATGGCAAACCAGAGGGTGTGCGTCCCTTACGGTAACGACCAACATAGAACTATCTCGGCTGCTGTTCAACTCCCCGCAGGAGTCAGATGCGACCGATGCACACTCAGGTATTTATTCATCTTTATTTTATCACCTATTATTTTTCTATCTATTGCAATGAAATAGGGTGACTAATTTTGTTTAATATTAATTTACAGATGGACTTACAGAACAAGGTAAATTATAATATCGAATTATGTTCAATGTTCAATTATTATCCGTGGTAATGAATTACACTAAAATGAATGAATATTTGAATCTCCTACACAGTTATCCAGGGTGGTCTGGTTGGTCCGAATGCAGTGTCAACCCTGGCTTAGCTCAAGTCTTCAGAAACTGCGCAGATATCCGAATCAATTGATTACTGTTAAAATTAATTGTTTTGACCGAATTTTAATAAATTGGTGTAATGAACTGTATACTAATAACAAGTCGCCAAGTATTTAATTTTAGTAATTACCAAGTACTTGTGGTTGTGTTTAGTGTAATATCACTATGTAGGGTTAAATTACTTAAATATTATACAGATATATCACATCTACGTACATGAAATTCATAATGCCGACCCATAATGACGTCACCATTTCCGTAAACATAATATTTAGTGTAAAATTGTAATAAATAATGAAGTATATATATAGTACGCACGTAATAATAATACCTAATGCTGTTACCAAACGAATATGCTGACACAGTTAAAAATCATATTTCACTGACTTAGGTATGCACCTTATAACTTATACCAGTTAAAATTGAACCAAAGTTTCGTATTTCGTATGTACATACCGTAAAAACTCGAATAGTGGCCCCGGCCCTTATTTGCAAAATTGAGTCGGACCACCGGCCATTATTCGGGACCGGCCGCTATTTGAGACCCGGCCCTTATATACAAATTGAGATTTGGTAAAAAGAGGTTAAAGCGACAAACCGCACCTGAAGAACCGCAAAATTTAGCAATGGGAAAAATACATTTGCGCAATATTTAATTTACTTAGGTATCTAAGGTATTTATCATGCATTTAATGGAATTTAGTGTAATTTCCGCTGGGATAATTAGACACCTATACTTTAGATATCCTCCATTAAGGACTCACTAGAATCATAATCCATAATATCTTATGCAGTTACGTTGTGCTATCATTAGCAGTCTATGTCTGACGTGCGGCTTTTAGCATCGCATAAGCTGCGTGACACGGTTCTTTAAACTGAAGGTCCTTTAATCAGTGAATTTCGCCGTCTTCACTGCCATCAACAGCAATATTTATTCCACACACCGTAAAAGACTTCTCTACTAATTCTTCTGATAATGTGTCCCAAGCGTTCATAACCCATATAATTAGTAATGACCGTGAAGGAGCTTTTAAGTTATTTCCCTTAGTATAGTGCTTGTCTTCATCCCCAGACAGCCAGGCATCATAATATTCACAAAGT